>CABFWO010001526.1:0-16142 GCA_902155825.1 Timema genevievae | reverse complement strand
TGACAAGACGTGTATTAATCACAACTTGTGAATGTGAGGAATGCCAGGCCTCCACCGTGGTTCGGATTCCACGTTAAACTGTAGGTCCTCCATTTCATCTCACAATCACCCTACCATTACACATTAGCGTAAGTGCGTATAACCCGAACGGGTAGTAAGACGCGGTGCTAATAATAATAATAATATTTTTGAAAATTTGTAATTTGTTAAAAATATTTTCACATTATGGTTTAGAATTTATAATATAAATCAAGAGTTTTCATTGTGTGGTTTATTGTGATGTGTTAGTTTTATGAGTATGACTTACTTAAAGGTAATTTACTTAAAACATATTTGTAAACATTTTATTTGAAGATATATATTATATGAGAAAATTTGTGTGATTGGGTTGTGTCATTTATTTATAAGGTTGCCATTTTTTTTAACTATAAAATTCCCTTTAAATAAATAAAGTCTTTTTCAAAATGTTTGTAGTGTGGAACATAATCTAAGAGGGCTTACTAAAACTCTTATTATAAAATTCCCTGACTTGTCCAAGTTTTTCAAACATTTAAAAAAATCAGACCCTACCTTTTTATAGTTTTTCTTGGTGGATGGATATCATTTCGTTTATTACGTTGATCACATATTTTCAAAAAATCATAAGCTACCAAAGAGCAACATTCTTATAAGTTCTTGTTCATTCTCTAGTATTTAACTAGGCGTTATTTGTGTCCTTGTGTAAATGTGTTACAAAAAAACCTATAGAGCCATCTCATGTTAGAATAAAATATATTGGCAATGCATGTTGTTAACATCAATAACGTGATCGGTTTAATCAGTTAACATACATATTAAATTAAATTAAACCCAATAAAACACAAATAGCTCCCCGCTTTTTTTCAACCCTGATCAAATCGTGTGTTGGTTCATAAAAAGGCCTGTGGGCCGCACAGAATCATGAATTTGACCGCAGGTTTAACATGGCTGCTTTAGCCATTGATTTATTTCTAAATGATAATAAAGTGACATGCATGAGAATAAATAATCGCAGTAGGAAATGTGACACGGCTTAGCTATGCGTGGCCATGCTCTACTACTGAGCAGTCCAGGAATGCTCTTGAGCTCAGAGTCATTAGTTTAAGTCAAGGTATGGTGTTGCATGTGTCAACCTACCTCTCGGATGATCCGCTGCTGCTCTTGTACACGGCGCAGACGCTCCATCTCCTGGCGCTGAGCAGCCAGGGTCTCCTCGTCCAACTGGTTCTCACTCATAACTTCACGGATGTTGCGTCTCATGTTGGAGAGTTTGCGCTCCATTGTCGACTTGCCATCACCATCGTCGCCAGAATCTGATGAGGATGATGAAGACTTGCTATCCTTGCTGCCGTCCTGGCCTAAAACAACACAATATTTTAATATAGTTTATTTTAGATCTGGGACAGACCAGGGTTGACTTCATTGGTCAGAATCAGGAACATTGGTAGGACACAGTGGCGCTAGCATTACCAGTATTGCTTTTAGATTTGATACAAAAAGCCCTTTATTTATTAAAGTGCATAAAGTTGCACATGAAAGACAGTAAAGGAAACAGGGAAAGGATTATATAAAAAGAAACCAAACCATTTTTCTTAAGGTTTCACTATTTTGGAACTTGTCAGGAGGAAGTGTAAACTGCATTAAACAACTTCCTCAAAGAAACCAAATGGAGTAAAATGAAATTGGTAAGGAATGATAGGAACATAGGCACATATTCTTCCATGTATAGCTTATATTTATGTATTTATGTTGTTCTATGTGTGTAAGAGACTTTCTATGGAGAAAAGATAAGTGTCCTTGAAGTGTAAGGAAGTGCTGTATACTGGGTGAATAGGGCATACATATGCAGCAGACATGATAGCTGTTACAAGGAGAAACAGGATAAGGAATGAAGTTATCAAGCAAGAGTGGGGGCAATTACAGGGAGTACACGAGATAGTAGAGAGAGGAAGCAAGACTGTGATGGAATGGGCATGTGATGAGGATGGAAAAGGAAAGAATCCCAAGGAATATGTAGGAAAAAGACAACAAGGGAGACCAAGAAAGAGATGTGAGGAGCAGATAACAGCAAGTATGCAAGTGAGAGGAGAATAATGGAGGAAAATAAAGGAGAATTGTGAAATTAAAGAGGAAGATGGAGGCATTTTACTTAACTGACTCAACAAGAGGCGGAAACAGACTTTTATGATGATAGATATAGGTATTGAAGTGCTTAAAAAAATGACAAATCAATGCTCATATCTCATGTTTGGCCAATAGTGTGGGAATAAACTGAATTTAAAATATAGCCATTAGTAAGTGAGATGGTTTATTAAAATAGTTTTTGATTATTTTATGTTTCAATTCACTCTTACCAAGCAGGTGGTACTTCTAATTTAAATTATGCTTATGAAACCCACACTTTGACGAGTTGTAGCTAATGAGTACTTCAATAAGTACAGTACTATACAGTGTGTTTACTGTAGTACAAACTACAGGGTTGATATGCTTTTGAAGTTATTACATTCTCTCACTTTTCCAAGTTTTCTAGACAGAAAAAAGAATTCCTTAAAGAATTTTGTATTACAAAGCTGTACATAAAACATGACAGGCTTACTTGATTAAATGGCCCTTTAAAAATTGAGATTTTTAAAAAAATGTCTTGATAAATAGATCACCAAGTTCAGTAGGCCTAAAGTGCCAATTACATAAACCTTCAAATGGATTGGCTAATAATTCTTAGTATTTTGCAAGTCCTCACAAAAATTGTCCTGACTTTTCTGTCACATGAAATTCCCTAACTTTACCGGCGTTCACCATTTCCCAGGTGTCTATTAACCAATTAATCAAATGCAGCCCTTTTAACTAAGTTAAAAAAAAAAGGGGGCACCCTTGACTTACATAATTTAGTATCATCTGCTATAGCTTTGTACAGTAGTAAATAGTGTAGAGCAAAGTCTCCAGTTTTGTCACTCTGCTCATTCATTGGGTTACAATAATTATAACAATTCCAAATTCTTGCTTGCTTTGCTCTTTCATTGCAATTCATCATCACCAGGTGCCATCTTGTTTCTTTTATCACTTAGTTTTTTAATAAAAGATGAATTTGTGCATTTTTTTCTAAACTGTCTGCAATCTCCTATATTTATGATCAAACATATTAATACTGATTTATTTTGTTATTAAATTAACTAGAGTTGGGTTGAATTCACTGTTTTACGAATCCAAATTTTCATTTACCTAACTTTCAAGCCTCAAATATCAATTGGATGAATTATGAAACTCAGAGGAAATAGAAATATAATGGAATAATAGAAAATAGAAATAATAACTAAAGTATATTCACGATAGCTTTTTACCTGAATGACAGTTGAAAAATCATATGTTTAGGCTTTGGGTTGCCAACACTTGTAAAAGATCACAGTTTTGTTATAAATGATAAGTTTTTTAATGACATGTTATATTTTACATTAAAAATAATGTAAACTTAAGTTTTCTCGCACTATTTCACTATGTTTAATCATCTCTTTCTATTCAATCCGAAACAATAATTTAAACATAATTAAAAGAATGTACCTATTCTCCGTTTTGGAATGTTATCTATAATGTGTAATATAGTGCATACATTAACACCTTTTAACACAGGCATCGTATTTACTTGGAAAAGAGAAAATACTTGTCATTTTTTATTTATAGTGAATTATTTTATTATTATAAGGATAAGGAATGAAATAATCATGGAAGATTTAAGAATTATACCATTAGACAAGACACCGAAGAGGAAAAGGTTACTGTGATTAGGTCATGTGATGAGAATAAAGAAGGACAGAATGCCTAAGAAAGCTTCACAGAACAAAGAGAAGGGTAGAAGACCTATTGGAAGACCACGGACAAGATGGATGGACCAAGCGCAGAAGTACACGGAAGCTAAAGGAGCGGACTTGAGACGTGTGGCTGAGGGAGAAGTTTGGAAAGATAAACAGGAATGGAAGAGGATGTGTCAGACAGTCCACAAAGGCAGACACATCGAATGATGATGATGATTATTATTTTATTGTATTTTGAAATATTTAACTGAATAAAATACTTCTATCCCATGAGTAGGTGTACCATTATGAAGAACTTGTTTGTGCCATGTCAATTACATGGTTTCAATTCATCGGTCGCCATTTTGAAACTGTATTTGTTAAATCTTTAATGAAAGTGCTGTGAATGATATTTTTTTCAAGTGGAATAATATGATAAATAAGCTTTGTGCCATATCTCAAATAAATATAAATAATATTGACCAAAATTACTGTGGTTAACTATCACATTCATAGATTATCATTTTTTCATTACAGTTATCCAAAGTGACAGATGTCGGCTGTTGGTGTAGGGATACATTAGGTATTATTTCTAGTTACTTTTTGAGCTGTCATCCAAGTAAACTCAAGTGGTGAATGTACTTTGAACTAAATTTGTTAAAAAATGTTCTTATAATTCATATTATAACATATTCATACATTCAGTTCAGTGTTAAAATAAGTCTTGGGCCTTGGTGTTGAGTTTGTCCTATAACTTTATTGGTTCTGAACCACCGAGACAGTATTAGAGCTTTTAAACAAATCTAGGTTGAAAATTTGGAAAAAATAAATTAAGGATTTGAGTCTTGAATCTAATATTTTTTCGAATCCTCAAATCTCGACTATCCTTAAGGGTTTGAGGATCCCATTTCTAAATATAAGCAAACTATTCAGACAATACTTTATTAATTTTGTGATTACAGTAAACAGTTCAAAGTTAGTTTTGTGATAAGTGTATATATAGTGAAAGCATAATATGCTTAGGTGTTGAATATATTTCTGCAAATGTTAAATAGTTACATAAATTTATTGGTGAGCCCTAATGAATTTGCAAGATAAATAAAGGCTATGCTTAGACTTTAGTTAGTGCTCTGGTCCCTAGCCCGTCAGAGTGAGGTATTGCTGTAATTAATTTGTTAAGTCTATTTATTACAACTATGGTAACAAACCTTCTCCTAAAATAGGGACTCATTTGTATTTCTCCCTGAAGGTATTATGAAGGCACAATTACACTAGTCTGTTCAATAGCTCTAGAACACATATTTTGATAGTTTACTCAGAAAAACAGAACTCTTAGGTTTTATAAAGTTTGTTCATGCGACACGCTGCACAGTATGACAGCCGTGACACTACAAATGGATACAAATAATTCAAGATCATCACATAATAACTAGGGCTGGGCCGATGCCAATATTTTACGCTGATAATTCAAAATCTATAGATATATTTTAAATTCTTAAGTCATGAAAATATGACTCATACCGGTAGTTCAAACGAAAATATTTAAATACAAACTCTTGCATGTAAACACAAATTCTTTAATTCTGTGTTTGATAAATTTTATTTTATAATAAACAAAACCAAAATTCTAAACAAAATAAACCATTCAATTTTATTTACCTTAAGGCTTATTTAAAATTATGAAATACTTGTTAAATATATTAGAGATAAAGATTTACTCAAGTAAAAAAGTTAAACACTATCAAAAACAATATTAGGTGGACCAGTATGATTTTATTTACTGTATATTTATAGAAAATTAAAAAGTCCTACATCATATTATGGCTTTAAGTAACGTAGTTCTAACTGAATACAAGTTGTATACCAACCTAATAATGAAATATTACCTAAATATTTCAGTACGAGCTGAGGTCTGCGCATGCACACAGCATTTTACTGTTTATTTATATAATTTTTTGTTTTGTATTTGAGTTATTTATATTTTTATACCCCCTATTTTTTCCATTGGCTGAATTAACTAAACTATATTTTATTAACATAACCGTAACTTATTCACACAGCAAAAGCAATGAATGTGTCCAAGATAACGTATCATTATTGTGATATTGCGTACTCGAGGGGCTAGTTGCACAGAAACGTGTTGAGTAATCATATGTGTATTTTAATTTGTTTGTAATTATATACATTTTTGCTTTATTATGACAATGCAGTAGGCCTAACAATAAAATATATCTAACCAACTTTAACGTTTAAAACTTTAATTTAAACCTTTATCCAACAACCCTACTACTATCATGAAATGTGTAAAAGTGGCAAAATCAAACAATTCTTGTTTTTGAGTATTGTTACTATACACTTTCGTAACATTGCACAAAAAAAACTTCAGCATCGGTTACCGGCAATATCGGCAATAAAATATTGGCATCAGCAATATCTGCAAAAGGGTTTATCGGCCAGCCCTAATATTAACTAAAAGGATTTTATTTAATTCATCATCATCATCAACTGTTTCCAGCCTTTGGCCAGGTCAGTTTAGTAAAATGCCTTCATCTTCTTCAATCCTTCCACCATTCCTCTCCTCTCACTCGCATGATTTCTGTTATCTGCCCCTCCCATCTCTTTCTTGGTCTCTCTTGTGGTATTTTTCCTACATACTTCATCACCATCATTCTCTTTGGTATCTTTCCTTTCAAACCATCATTACATGACCATACCATCTCAAACTTGCTTCCTCTACTATCTCATGTACTATGATTGATTAAATAGCCACGCTAACATATTTGTTAAGTATGGTTATAGTCACATCTTATTATCATATTCTTTAAATTGAAAAACGACACTTAGACACAGGAATTGAGCCTGGGACCTTTAATTGATCACTCATTGTCAATGATGATTTCAGCACGCCCAATACAAACACTGTCTTAAAATATGAGTGAAGAATGGTCCTGGACATGAGACAATTCCTGGAGAGCTCAGTGGTTAGAGCATTGGTTCACTAAGCCAAAGATCCCGGATCCACCTCCTATGTCCAGGTGTAATTTTTCAGTTTAAAGCATACATCTCATGTATACCCTGTACTCCAACTTTATCCAGGATAACTTCATTCCCTAACCTATTTCTCCTCATGACAGCTTACATTCTCCTCAAGCAATCAAACGTTATCTGGTAGGCCTAACTGGTAAATGATAAAAGTAAGTGTGAGGTATGAAAATAGAATCTACACAGATTGCTATGCTTGTGCTGACGCTATAACAAAAAAATGGTACTAAAAATCCCTTCAAGAACTAGTTCAGTCAGTCTGGTTCAGACCAAAGAAACAACTTACCTGATTTCTTTTTCTTCTTGACAGCCCCCACATTTGAGCCACTGGAACCGTTTCCATCGCTAGAAGCTTTCCTCTTGCTTGTGTCACCCCTATCTTTATCTTGACTACCACTTTTAGAGTCACTGTTTGGAGCTGGCTCTGCCTCGCCACTCTGAGCAGTCGAGCCATCATCATTCTTCTTCTCACTATCCTCTGTCCTGTCAATTGTAGACTCACACTTGGAATCCTGGGGCTTGTCTTTAACCTCACTTTCACTATCACTTTTGGTTTTATCATTCTTATCTACACTTTCATCTTCCATTTCACTGTCTTCGTTGTCACTTTCTTCACCATCAGTGGACATTTTGTCACTAGAGCCTGCAGTTTTGGAACTATCCTTTTTGATTTCAGAGTTGGATGCTTCAATCTCTTTCTTGTCTCCTCCATCTTTGGGGATTTTACCAGATTCAGGCTCTAGTGGGGGTTTGATGAATATTTGCAGGTCATCGTTTAAAGGTATTCCCTCGCCTTCATTGGGTGATGACTTGCATGGTGTGATCGTGACATCCTTCTTGAGCTCTTTGGTAGGCCCTCCTCGGGGCATCACCCTCTCGATGGTGACATCCCCTATTCGCGTGACGAATGGCTCCATGTCGCCTGTTCACCACCAGCTTTAAATAAAGCCAGTGAGTGAAGGAGACTTCAACCAATGGCTAACATAACCTGAAACAAACACAGAAAAAAATGTCAGAATCTATATCCTAGACTATATTTAATAGTCTCACTTGGATTTAATGTTCATCAATTATACTAGTCAACATATACAACATTTATAAAAAATCACAAGACAAATATACTGCTTATTTTATGGAAAATGATGCCTGAAACATGCTCTAAAGAATAACTATGATTTACAGTAAGGTAAAATGATTAGGTTTTAGGGCCTAAAGCCAAGAAATAAGTTTGAGTAGAACTAGTTCCATATTTGTTGTGTGGCAAAAACATTGCTCACTTTATGTGTACAGGTTATTTTTTTAGTGGTTGAACAAATAACACACAAGCTAAAATTTAAAAAAATGCTTAAGTGAGAATATTTACTTCCAAAAACTACACCAATGTTTCAAATTTTAAGGGACAAAATAGCTACCTATCAAGATTTGTAAATTTGTTGTACACTAAACATAATTTTGCCATCTATTTTTTTTTAAAGGTAGCAATAGTAGGAAACTGGTATGTATAGCAAAGTAGGTGGATAGTTAATAAAAGTGACTTTATGTGAACAAAAAGTCAAGAAACGTACCATTTATAGTGAGTTCAAAACTTTACAGATGATATAAAATGGAGTAGCTGGTCAGTCATATATGTTGGCCGTCTTTATGAATATTTGAATATGTCAAAAGGATTGATTAGGATGCCTCAGAAGCATCGAGTATGGATTTCTAGGATTCCTTACAACCAAATATTGAATATTTCTGATAGGCAATTTTGTCAACTATTTTAAAATACAATAAATAAATTTATCCCCTCCACTCTCTCAGGGCTTAACACTGCCATTTACTTTAGGTTTAACGGTAGTGATGAAGAATTATCAAGACACAACTTGTATAAATGGGCACACAGATTAAATGTCAGATTCATCCAGTCCGATTCCCCTATGACAAAGAGATCAAGGTTTGCAGCTCGACCGAGTGAACCAAGGTTGTTTTAGTCTCAATAGTTCCCTATTTCCCCTTCTCCTACAAACAAATACATTTACCTACTCTAAATGATAGCTACCTCCCACATCCACAGCCCATTGGTGTACCGACACAAGTAAATGTGTAGCGATTGCAAGGGTAGTAAGCCATGAAGGGTGGAACAGGGAGAGGGCCATGACTCTGATAATCCTAACACAATCTTAATAAACACAATTAAAAACCACCTACAGGGATATATACTCAAAAATTATGTGGGAATATTCCTTTGTTAAAACGAGCCTCATTCTTGCATCTTGTCCACAGACAAATTATTGACAAACATGACCCAACAAAACTATTTAATGTTATATAAGCATATAATCAATTTTTCTTGGCCTGGTTAAAGAAAGTTAAAGCTTTTAAATACAAACTTATAGCCAGATTTGGTATACAAAAGTTAAATTGATCAAGACTAGCTGATTATATGGTCTGGGTACAATAAAGCCAACTCAATGTTTTGAAAATCTACTATTGGTACCTACATCTTAAAGGCCTGTATAGCTATTACCAATTGAGCAGGGGGGCTGTGTACAATCAATACTGCATTAATAACAATTCACATTTAAAAAAGTGTATAGCCGGAACGAGTAGTATGACACGGCGCTAAAAAACATTTTAAAAGGCATGACTTAAAAAGGGTTGGTTTAAATTTTTAAGATATTGCAAAAAGAAATAATATAAAAATTATTCAGTATTGCGGGTATAGCAAAGATTTTAGGTGTGTGTACAGGCTGTAGCCAACCACATTCCAATGTCTGAGATACCAACTTTGTAAAAGTATGTGTGTGTTTTAATGTCAATATATGATTTTCCCTTCAACTTTTAAAATACAAATTGTATACACCACTAAGGGTGTGTGTAGCATCAAAACTTCAACTTGGCTTCGAAACAAACATTAGCTTCGCCTTTGCTTCGAAAAAAATTCTGGCTTTGAAGATTCACCAATAAAAATATTGTCAGCTAAAATACTAAATTTATATTCAATTACTGCCATTTGTAGCTGTTTTCTACATTACAAATTAATATTAATATGGAAAAAATATGAAGTAAATGAAATGCATATTTTGATAACTTGATTTTTCAGATTGAAACAAAATATTACAAATAATTGTGCAATAAAACATTTTCCAAGTAATTTTAGTGCACAAAGTTGTATAAATAACCACAATGTTATATTTTTCAAGAGTAAAACAACTAAAAAAAATCAAACTTCATTCGACTTTGAGAATATTTCATAGAGGCTATTCAAGTTTGCTTCACATTGAAAAGTGGACTTCACACACCCCTACCACTCACTAAACATTGAGTTAAGTACTAAAGAAAAATGTTGTATGAAATAATGTACACAAAGTTAATGTTCTTTCAGAGCATGTAAAAAACCAACTTAACACAATGACCCAACAGAGCCTCAACTCACTGTTGATTTTGTACATTAAACTAGAATTGGTTTCATCAGTTAGTTACAATTAGACCTATGTGATTGAATTATTTAAGTCGATAACACCTGGCAAGCGCCGTCTCATTCTCTAGGACAGGAAGATAAATAAACCTTAATCATTATTATTATTATTAGCACCGCGTCTTACAACCCGTTCGGGTTATACGCACTTACGCTAATGTGTAATGGTAGGGTTATTGTGAGATGAAATGGAGGACCTACAGTTTAACGTGGAATCCGAACCAGGGTGGAGGCCTGGCATTCCTCATAAACCTTAATCGATTTTAGTCAATTTCAATTAACTCACTATGTAAATTATCCCAATTTTTAAGTAAACTTTAGTTGTTTATATGAATAAAACTAAAAACCATGGCCTTTGGTTAGGTGATCCGGGTTTAGTATTTAGGTAAATTGAATAGAATAAAATGAAGCTTACACCTCATGTTTTGATGCTGAGTAAACAAATATTTCAATGATGTTTTCAGTTTCTTTGCAATTTTATGAACCCCAAAGTTATTGGTATAAATGCTCTCTTGCTCCAACCATTCATCATGACTTACATCTCACCATTGCAAGGTCACATTATGCATGTCAAAACATTACACGATGAGTGTGTAACTTACTCATGGGTGAATCAAGATGCCACAAGCTCACTTTTCTGATTGTCTTGTATAGGCCTATCTGAAAGTTAGGTTAGATCAACCATAAAAAGATGATTATAAGTCATTTCTTTAAAGTATTTTATTTAAGTGATGGTGATGCACTTATTTCGTCATGTTGAATAGGTGTAATATTATTGTGTGGCTACATTTCAAAGATAGGCCTAGTTGAACGTTATCTTAGTTTGATATTAAAGAAAAAAAAATTAGTAGGGATAATATGACGCAAGGGTGAGATTTTTTTTTTCAGCGTCAAATTATTATAAATGTGTTTTCTAGCACCTCCAGACACACACAAAACAAAATTCTCATGTTTCTGAATATAACAAAACAAACCTTCAAAAGATTTCAAACTGTAAAAAATAAGTCTAAGACTCAGAAAATTGACCGGGTAAGGTTTTGTCATATGTCATAGCATTGTGAGGAACGAACGTTCGTTGCGTCGGTGAAAATTTTGTACAACAGTTAAGACACCTTAGCCCAATCTTGATTTTACATATTTACTAATACACATTAAGCTTCTACAACTCCTACAGTTTTCTTTTTTTAAGTACCAGACCTACATTTAATAAATGATTAACTTAACAATTGTTTTATTATCTTTATTAAAAAAAAACTTTGATGTCCTCCAACAAAACAACCTGAAGCAGATCATCATACATCTAAATTATTGTGCGATGCATGAGTGGATCGCCAAACATCTTAACTGTGTAAGAAATCTTTTCGCACGTGATATCTTTTGATGCAAAATATTAATAAAGTTTTCAATCAAATAAATCCAACCAAGCTTTCTCTAACCTCTAATTTGTGAATAAATAAAAATGTTGATCAACTATCTTTAGGACCCATGCTTTAAAATACCAACTAGGCCTAAGTGAGTTTTCAAGCATTTGTGAACAATTTATAGTTTTTTCATCAAGTTTGTTTTGTTATAATTGTAAACTTCAGACTTTTGTCATGTATAAAGGTGCTAGAAAATATTAACTTTCTTATAATTGACAAAAAGAAAAAATAATGAATCCCGCCCTCAGATTATGCTATAGCCGAATTAGTTTTATGGTGGACTGCACTCAATTGTATATTGCAAGTGTCAACAGCTATTGTCAGAGTATAAGAATGTAAGGTCTAAAAAAAGTGGGACTATTACTTTTAAATAAAACTATGGTTTCAAAATCACATATCAAGCATTTCACTAATATATACAATATACTGTACAAAAACGTTCTAAACCTATTAAACATTGTGTCAGGCTTGAATCATTAGTTTACCTTGTTACAATTTTGGCTTAAGGCCAGACTAAGGTTAGTTTTCAATGGAACTTTTCCTAATATGTAAAGATATTAGCCCTATTATATTTGTTAAGGTCTGCTTGTGACTTTTATAGATCGTACATTACTGAAAATCTTCCAAGTTCCTATTGAGAGTATAATCCTAGCCGAGCTATAGCACTATTCTGCATGTTAATATGTAAGCCTAGGCCTATCATAACAAAGAATCTTTACAACGCTTTAACCTATGGCAAGGATTTCCTAAAGTACTAAATCCCTTATTTAACAATCCTTTCACGCAAACGTGGACTAGTCCTTTCGTTATATCCTTCTTCTGACTTCTATGCAATGCAAAGCAACGATGAAAATATTCCTAAATCCAAAGTTTATGAAAACAAGTCAATAAAATGACAATTCAACTACACTATCCCTGAATGGCTTACTTCGATTTTAAGGCGCGTAGTAACATATAATTAAACACAAGCACTCGAAGAGAACATTCGATGTTATGAACTTATTTGAAAATACACATTTTGATGCAAACCTTTCACAAATTTTAAGTATACAGTCAACACAATAATTCATCACACTAGGCTGGCGAAGACAGCAATGGGAAAGTAAAATATTAAATTCCATTTCATTCAAAGACGTTTTTTACGAAACCATCACACCTAAATATGGCTATTTTCATTAATTGGGTATGAATAAAAATACCATAGCTTATAATCGCACTCAATCAAATGGATTTATAATTATAATACATAAACTATCGAACCCGTCCGCCCGAGGTCTCTCATGCCCTTCGACACTGTTGCCAAGTGTGACACTTCCTAGTTCAGACGTAAACGATCAGAGTACATGTATTATAATTCCCTCCGGACAAAACGCATACATAATATTATTTGCCTCGAAAATATGGTGGAAGTGAAATAAAATAAACATACATTCGGAGACTAACAAGACTAATCGATTATTTGAATGTAGTCAAGTCATTAATTTGACAACTCTGGCTTGATCAGCTGCCTGGAACGGCATCCAATGTTGACACATTTATTCTCTCCAGGGACAATGATTGTGGGAACATACATTTTTTTTGGAAAAATGAAATATTTCAATAACATAATTAATTATTGATGAAGAGCATCGCATCTCTTGGAAATGTATTTTCAAGTGAGAGTGCATACCATTCGTTAGTTAAAATTATGTGTTATGTATGTATTCTAATGTAAGTTTCTGTTAATAATTTAAATAATTTGTAATTATTATATTAATAGGTAGTAGGGCTGGAGAACTCCCTAAATAGATACACGCAACAAACATATTTAACACACACTTAAGATAAAACCTACAACACACATTCCAAGCGTTATAATTAGACAATATTTTAGTCATCACCGAGTCAAACCTGGGTCTCGATTAATAAGTCAGCTTGTCGAAATGTTTAAAATATTAGATACAAATCACATTGACACAACGCGCCAATGAAACAGGCTCTTTGAGCAATGATAAGTCCGCTGACGTCACACAATGCTAAGCTACCATATTATCCCCAATTGGGCGATCAGAGTCTACAATCATATCAGAGGTAGTAAACGCCAACGACGGAGACACCCGCATTGGTGGGCAAGCGGGCTAG
Source organism: Timema genevievae (assembly GCA_902155825.1). Classification (NCBI taxonomy): domain Eukaryota; kingdom Metazoa; phylum Arthropoda; class Insecta; order Phasmatodea; family Timematidae; genus Timema; species Timema genevievae. Next base: position 2,295 of record CABFWO010001526.1, on the reverse strand, counting down.
GGTGTCAACCTCCTTTGGGCAAGGTTGCCCGGGACGGAGAGGTCAGGGTTCAAACGCCAGCCGGTTTATAGTCTACTTACTATTTTTATCTCTGAAAATATGGGTACAATGTATTTAAATACTGCCTCGCTCTTCCCTACCCTAATAGAGTGCGGGTAATCAGACGCGAGGCACAAAAAATAATAATTTAGAATAAGAGGAAATTCTAATAAAGAAATGATGGAAACTAACTTATCTCCAGTGTCACCGTTAAGGATTTGAGCCCCAGCCTCCTAACAAGTATAGTTACAACGCTTCTAATCTTTATTTTCAGTTACTACGGTTGACAATAGTGTCATACCTCACTAGCAAATTAATTTTGTGGGGTGATTCTAGAGGAAATGTATAAGAAGTCGCCTGGGGGGAGAATGGAAAAACTATCCCCAGTGCAGACTTTAGTCCCGACACCAGGATCAGATAATTTTGTAGTAGCTCAATCAGTATGATCGGCCAATAGCGGGGAAGTCGGGGTTCGAATCCCTGCCAGGTGTACTGAGGGTGTTTATTGCCTAAATGGTTTCCCACTCTTCCTCCAGGCTAATGAGAATGCATCTTCTATAAATTCTACCTGCCTTATTCTTACTCTATTAAAGCAATACTATACAAGGATAGTCCGGTTGGATTGTGATAGGCGTTGCACAAAGTAAGTCTGTGTCGCTGTACATTTAGGGAATGCACCATTTATTTACTGGAAGGAGGATAAAAAAACTTTCATTGTGATGTTATCCAATTGATTTTTAATTGTGTGTATTTAATGTGCACTTTATTAATCAACTGAGTATACCACCAAATGACTTACAAAATAACTTAATTCTAGAACAGACGCAACACTAAGTACTTTGATCAACACTGCTAGTTAATAGGAGAAAACACATATTGGCCATTGATACATTTTTCGGCCATGCCGAGAATTGAACCAGGGACCCTTATCTGAGTAGGCAGAATACAGTTAAATGAAATTAAATGTTGACAATAAAGAGCTGACAAACATTGTTTGATGAATATATCTGAACCAAGTTTTTAAATTTATTGAACGCACACGTTCTCTACAGATAATTTATTATTTTGTATTGATATCTACACAGACTGCCAAGACGGGGAGATCGAGTCTCGAATATAGGTCGGGTATACTGAGGGTGGTTTATCCTAAGCGGTTTTCCACTCTCCCTCCACGCAAGTGTGGGTGCACTTACTCTAAATTTAAACATTCCTAAGACCTGACCCTGTTAGTGTAATAAGTACATAGGCATATAACCCGAACGGGTAGTAAGATGCGGTGCTAAGAAAAACAATAAAAAATATATTTATACATAAAATAAAGTTCACATTTTTTGTAGTAAAACTTAATATGTTTAGTATTAATTGAAGCACTGATTTCACAGCCCTGATTTTAATAGCACGTATAGCTTAGCTGCTGATATGGATAGGCGCGGTATTAGCAAGACGAAGAAAATTCAGATACAACTTGTATTAAAGATTAAAGTGAGGTTAGTTACGAAGTAATGTTTATTCTATCATTTTATAAAAGCAATGAAAAATATTGGCCGATGGTGGTGCCTAACAAATAGTATTTATTATGCCTGTATCGACCCACCCAGCCCTGACGACAAAGTATACTAATTTTTATTTGGGAACAAAGACGAACAGATTCACAAATGGAAAATTATTCCAGGTGACTTGCACCTGGGATTGAACCAAAGACATGGCTAACCCCAGAGACAGACAACTTGTATTTACACGGATTCGTAGGTGGCGGTCTTAGTAAGCTTAGTAAGTTTTATTTTCAAAAGCAGAACGTGTTTAGCTTTAAATATCCTTCCAAGCGAACATATAATACATCAAAAATTTATTTATATAAACACAATTCGACTTACGCGGTTTTTCAACTTTCAAGGCAACAACCGTAAACAAATAATCGAACTATACCGGCAAATACGCGCTAGGTATTCCCAGTCTTGATGAGTACTAAAAAGTTTAAATGTCCTGCTAGTGTTTACATTAATAATTAATAAGATCCCACCACCTCTTTTGATTGGTCAGACTAACACCAAGGTCGACAGCGAAGTACTCCAGAGGAAGTGTACTTGCATTAGCGTGAAGAGAGTAAGGGAGAAAGACTACAGCCATAAATACTGTTTTGTTTTTTTTATATTTTATAGCACCGCGTCTTACTACCCTTTTGGGTTATACGCCTACATATTAATTACGCAAATTGGTTATGAATTTGGAAGGTTAAACTTAAGAGGAAATGTACAC
>CABFWO010001525.1:143175-160724 GCA_902155825.1 Timema genevievae | reverse complement strand
ATATATATATATATATTAATATATATATATATATTAATAAGAATAATGTATTGTACACCCTTAAGGCTTTGTATTTTAATATTTTGCACTTAAAGCAACTTTAAAAGACCAGTGGCAATCACAAAGTAATATTACAATACTAAGAATGAAGGAGGTAAATAAATAATAATGAATTTAATCGTTATATAATGTAGTATATATACACAAAGTTAGTTCAATATTTATTAATACTTGAATATTTTGCAAGATTATTTGTTTCAGCTAGGCGGAACTATTCACACACTTGAAGAAATGTGATTCACTTCCAGCATTTCGACATTTTCTATAAATGTTTCTCAGATAGATACTCAACCTATCAACATTACTATAACCACATCAGAGACGGTGTTGTGAGCCCCTCTGCCAGTCATGGCTGACCCAGGAGGTACTCAGTGGTTAATGTGGAGCAAACGCTCCTGAGCAAGTCGGAGGCCGGCTACACCGGGACTCAGTTCCGGTGCCTCTCATGATTTTACCTTGCTAGTACGGTCTCTAGGCGGTGTACCTGCGTGCGAACTAGTTGTTGTTTGTTTTTTCTTCTTGGTCACGTTTCGCATGCCACCCAGTGGCTGGTATTGTATTAGTTTCATTTTTTATTATTTTGTCAACCTGTCAGTGCTCAGAGAATATATTTTTTTCCTGAGTGTACTTAGTTCATTCTGCTCCTGTGCTCGTCCTTGGTCCATTCTGTGACATAAAGATTAATTTTATTCCTCCCTCCTACGGCCTGCAACTCGTGGGTCAGAGTTCATGCCTGTTCTATGTTATTATTTTCATGTATTCTGATGGTGGTAAGGCGCGGGATAGCAACCGGCTCCTCTGGCTCGATCGAATACGAGGTGCTGATGGGTACACCCGCGTTTCCATGCTAGCAATTATCTTTATTTTTTTCTGGTTTTCCACCCCGCCTTCCACCCCAACCTTCCCCTTTTTCTTTTCTTACTAAATCTTCTCTTTCTGATAGTTTCCTGTATTTTACTGTTCCTTTATATGTACCCATTATAATAAGACTGCACTAAGTCATTACGAGTGATGGGAAATCAACCCCCACCCCACTATCCTTATTATTTAGAATAATCAACTCCTTAAGGTTCCTATATATATCCATATATTATTATTATCATGCAAGGTAGCTCTTGAGAGCCCAACGGGGCTGGTGTGTGTTTGTCCTTGACATATGTATTTATATTAATGTTGTTAAGTATATGTTCATTTCAAACAAACATAACTAACATCTTTAATTTAAATAAAACTAATGTCCCAGTATTAAAAATATTGGAACTAAGATGGAAAAAAAAGAACAAATAGGATGGACAGCTGTACTATCCTTAATATTTTAACATTGACATTTATTAAATAATCAGTAATGTTTTAATTTAAACATTTTATTTTGATTTATGTTGACACATTTAATAGATAAATAATACATTTTTACTTTCATACAACTAATTATTTGTTTTAAATTGTATATACGAATGTAGTTAATTATACACTTCCCCCTTTCCACACATAAGATGTTTAACCTCTATTGGATAGCACATGGCTATAAAATAATTATATAGGAATATAATTCTGACGTATTAGCAAAAAAGATAGAACGTCTAACTTCAAGGTGTTTAAGTGCATGTGATTATTTTGGAAAGCTTTTTTTGAAATGTATTTATTATAATTAACTCATTTCAAATAAATCATCCATGTGTAGAGCGATAAATCTATTTAAGAAAAAATATTTAGAAAAAATATGCCCCATTTTGTCATCAAACAATCAAACTATTAATCATAATTACTATAAACATTTTAGAATAAGTAATAATGATTAATCAGCTTTTATAATAATTTGATAAGCCCGTTTCCGGTAATATAAATTACGAGGAAATGACTGAACAGATTTTGACAAACGGCCACTCATTTTAACGGTTAGGAATCCAGGATGTCGGGAAAAATAGTAGTTTTCATGAAAACCCGATTTTCACAGAAAACTTTCAGTTTTTCATTCTTTGTTAATCATCACGGAAACAATTATTTGCTGTATGGCTGTAAATATCTAAATAAAATATTTCTCTTTTGCAAGCAAATAATAATAATAATAATAATAATAATAATAATAATAATAATAAAAATAATAATAATAATAATAATAATAATAATGGTACATGTGGTAGCAATAAGCCAACTACCGAGTCGAAGGTGGCTGCGTTATCTGAGAGCTCGTGATATTAATAAAATCACACATTTGTAGCCGACGATTTCCGCACGTCCATCATAGACTTTGCCTTAAAATATGAGTGAATAATGACCCTAGGCACAGCACGATTCCTGGATAGCACAGTGGGTAGAGCATTTGCGTACTAGGCCAAAGGTCCCGAGTTCGTTTCCCGTGTCGAGGTGTCATTTTTAAATTTTCAGAATAAAAAATAATAACTCAATCTTCATTAATTGTTGGCCGCCCGAACACATCACAATTTCTTTTTTTGATAAATATTTCTCTTCGGATGCTGGTCATAACACCTCTGAATTGAGATACCTAAACTGGGGAAACCTTTATTGTTTGTTTCTATGGTTTGTTGGAATGTTGCTATCGTTATTTGGCGTTTAAATCAATAATATTGAGTGTAATTCTAAGTTAAAAGGTTAAGTTATTAATTTCGTGAGAATATTGTCAACGTTTTGTTTCGTACATGATACAATGATGTTTAAATATGTTTTTGTTTGTATTATAATCTCAAAGACTATAAAATATTCTTGAATTATGTTAAAAAATAGCAATTTTAACTATCTATGTATGAGTTTTGGTGTTCATTATTTTCAAATAATGGGTTTCTATGTTCATTTTATTCAAATTATGGTTTTTGATATTCATTATAGCAAACATTAATACAATAAAAATACATAAGTTAAGCTACGTTTTCATTTTACCTCTTAATTTTGAGGTCATGATATTTCAGATTAGCGTATTATTTGAGTACCACATCTATATTTCACATTCTCTTTATCAGACTTTCTCACGTTTTCACAAAGTCTCTCACACTCTCTTCCTAAAAACACACACACTTCCTATCAAACACTCTCTCTAATGTAATAATTTCTTATTCTCTCTCTCTCATAGTTTATCCCTATCTCTCACACACTCTCTACCCTCACATAGACTCTTTATCAAACCATTTCTCTCGCATTGTATTTATTATACGCTCTCTCTTAAGATCTCTCTCTTTCTGTCTCTAAATCTATTTCTCTCTCAACCACTCTCTCTCTTTCTCAAACGCTCTCTATACCCCAAACGCTCTCTTTATCGAACGTTCTATCTCTTGAACGCTCTCTCACAAACGCTCGCTCTCAATGTCCCTCCATCTCAAACTCTCTCGATATATATATATATCTGAATCTCACTCTCTCAAACTCTCTCAATCTCAATCCCTCAAACTGCCTGACTCAAACTATCTCTATCTTTATCTCAATATCACTCTCTAAATTTCAAACTCTCTCTCAAACTCACTCTCTCAATCTCACTCTCTAAATTTTAATTCTCTCTCAAACACACTCTCTTTCTCTTAGGCTTCCGCTCTAACTCCCTCTCTATCAAATTTTCTCTCTCTAAACTAATCTCTTCCTCTCTAACGTTCTCTCTCAAACTCTTTCTCATATTATCCCATAATTTCTCTCTCATTAGCACAATATCTCTCCCAAAATTTTACACCCTCTCTTTCTCTCTCTCTCTCTCTCACACACACACACACTCGTACACACATTCTTTCTCAACACTTTATTACGCATTCTCCCAAACATATTATCTTTTTCTCTCTTTCACTAAATCTCTCTCATTTTATATCACATGCTCTTTCTCTCACACACATTCTCTCTCCTTACACACACACTCTTTCCCTCTTCTCCCAGTATTTATCTCTTTAACTCATAAACTTAATCTCATTAGCACTCGCTCACACTCACTCGATCTCCCTCAATTGCTTATTATCAGTCTCTCACACTCACACTTTCATTTTTACACTCACACACACACACTTATACAATCACACACTCCAACACTTACACTCTCATTTTCATTATCACATTTTTCACTCTCTCTATCATATTTATTAGTATATATTATTTGACAAGCCCATTTCCAGTAATATAAATTACGAGAAAATGACAACAGATTTTGACAAACGAACAATCATTTTATGAATTTGTAAAATTAATGGCCTAAAACCATAACCCAAATTTCCTAGCGAATTTTCCAACTTTTCCTTCTGTGTGGGCAGTGGTTCATCTTAACAATAATTCTTTGTTTACATCACCATGGAAACCATGATTTGTGTATAGCTGTATATTGGTAAATAAAATATTTGTTTTTGTTTAAAAATAGTACTAGTTCAATAATAATTGTTACTTGTGTAGTTTGGTGCAATGAATAGATAGAGATCTGGGAGAGGGGTCATTTTAAAGTTCTCAAAGGGGCATAAAGGGGGAAAATATACGTTTTTATTCAAATTAAACACCTAAAAATATATATCTAAGTAAAGTTGATAGACTTTGACGAGTAAACTTTAAACTAGAAAGTGAATGAGAACATATTATATAGATCCTTTCCAAATAAAAATTTAGAATACATTTCAGTGCAATAATCTGCAGCTATCATTACAACGATCCACTAGTATATGTATATATATATGTAAATATACAGTACATAACAGTGGAGTTACCAGTCTCGGTGGCTGCATAGTCTGAGGCGCAGTGGACTATACTACAGATGACATGGAGATAAAGGCTATAATCTACGTTTGGTGTATTTAGGGTGGTTTTTTCCTAAATGGTTTTCCACAATCTCTCTCCACGCAAATGCTGCTACAATTTCTATAAAATAACCTCCCTTATCAATAAAACCATAAGCGTATAACCCAAACGAGTAATAAGACGCGGTGCTAAAATAATAAAAACAGTTGAGCTAGGGAAAGCCTAAAAGTGTTTCAAGTTTAAAATATAATTGAACTTTAGTTAAAAATTTACAATTTAAATGCATCCACAATCAGACATGGCATGATTTATTTGAATGTATATATAGAACATCTACAATAGAATAGGCGGTGACAGCTAACGGAAGGTACTTTATTACAAACATTTGCTGAGCTTGTAACGGGGTAAGCACACTTAGACCGTACGTATAAAACCGTAAGTTAAAATATGTGTTGTTACATACAGGTAGACTTGAAAACTACCTGGCTGGATGACTAAAAGAAAAAGTGGACGATGCTGCCACAATCAATCAACTAACTTAACAAAACAAGACTGTCCACTGAGCGACCAGGGTGCACTGCCTCAGACGCCAGCCAACTTTGGTTTTTCGTACTAGAAGGTTCTATCACACGGGTGAGACCCCCTTACCCTCCACTCTATAGACGTCAGAACCATTTCATACATAATACGGGCACTTCATGTACTATTTTTGTATTCCGTCTCAACAACACGCTTCATGAGCGTCCAGGAGGTTTCCAGCTCAACTCAATCTTCTAGCTGCGGTCAAGATGTTTGTTCCGTCAGACACACCAGCTCACCGCAGATGAATATGTAATATCTCTTCAATTTATAATATTGAGTCTGTTATGGACTCATAATTTTTATTGTCTTCTTCATATAAGAAGCTTCAATGTTTGTCTATTGTATTAGTGTACTCTAAGTCAAAGTCCGTTTATTCTAAACAGATAACAGTCATTATGACTATACTTATTTGTTGTTGCACTACGCCCACATGACTAGTCATAAATGTTTGGGACAGTCTGACTCCCTGTTCTGTGTGACCATATCTCTAATGTTTTGAACTTAAATTAGCATAAGAGAAATTAGGTTAATCCATGGCGTTACTGCACGACCTAATTAAGACTTTGGCTTTTATCAGTCTTTAGTTTAGGTATTATTGCTCTTCCTTTGTGCGGTGATCAATTCGTGGGTATGTTTCTTCATCAGAGAGGCGGCCCACATTGAGTCATGTATGTATACGTCTGGCTCTCTTCAGGCCCCGCTTGACACTTTAATTTTTGGAAGCTATCCACCAGACCATTGTAATTTGTTAACAATACTACTAGGTGATCAGGCAGTATCCTACTTGTTTCCATAGTTTCTTGATGGCATAGATTCCTGATATAACTCTTTGCTCTTTTAGTTGACTAATGCTTCCATCTTTTGGAACATTTCTCTTGGCTAACGTTACTTTTTCTTGCAGGTAACTAATGCTTGCTAATGCAGTTAGCCGTTAATGTTGTAACTCCTTAAATACAGGCCTTCTCATTTTAAGTATTGTACAACATCATTGTTGGTCATATTTGAGATATACAAACGTTAAATTGGGAGTCGTGTTGAGTGTAATTACCTAACTATAATTTAATTTAATATTTCTGATTATAATTACTGTATTCATTATCTGTTTTGTAGACTTTCGTTATAGAAAGTGCGCATGGCCCTCTTTAAGAAGTCACGCTCTATACAACCTACAACCCAAGTAGGCCTATTGTTGTCTTGGTTAAGTGTTGATTTAAGGTGCCTCTCGCCTAGGGCGGCAATTTGGTAAAAATGATTTCTAGTTACATTGTTTACCACACATGTTTAATACGTTTTGTAAGATATGGGATACCCTTATGTCTGTGAATATGTAACGGGTTTCTTTTGTTTTGTTACCAATAAACTTATCTGTTTAATTGTACCTTTCTATTTTGGTTAACTATTTGCATTAATCTACTCTACCTCAACTTACTTGTAAATGTCATCATCACTCTTCAGTATAGCTAATGGAAAGGGGTACAAACTTAACTAATGGGAACTTATTCAGAAATAATTATGATATGCTTATTAACACTATATTATTAGTAAAAGGTTTTATCAAACAATTAAAATAATACTTCCCATCTTAAATTTAAACCTACTCCTCACAATCTGTTTATATTTACAGTTTGAAATAGTCATATGATCTTATATAACGTCCCCGTTTTACTTGGGTACCCGGTAGACAACCCTAACTACAGCACTACCGTGGCACCCTAGGGACTTACATGGTTGGGATGGACCCCGAGTGGTAGGGGTTGGAATGGGTGTTTCGTGGGGAGTGAGACTCAAGTGTTAGTCCAATAATGTATATTTATTAATCTATTCAGGTGACTAAACTACTACATAGGTAAACGGGTAGATCTCCCGTGACGAGGGAGCATGCACGATAGCGGATTACGCAAACCTTTCTATTGACCCGCGATCGACCCTCCGGTAGGGGAGAGCCATCATATCACATTTTACTCCTTCCGTCGGACTCTCATGAATTCCGCATGGCCCCCATCAATCAACAAGTCATTACTACCCTTAAACTTGTTGATCTCGATATTCCACCAGTCAGGAAGGTCCATCGGTTGCACCGTGCTCGCTCGTCAACAGGATACATGCTATATGAGATATATGCTACTCTCAACAGGATGGCAACCCAACACTCTTGACTTCCAAGGAAATGTACAAGCATGGGTTAACCTCTTACCAGAATAAACCTTAAAATAACTATGCTCTTACACTTACTAATAAAACTAGATTAGAGTGGATAATGATTGTATTATCCTTGTCTGGAATGATTCTAATGTTTCACCATAATCCTGGAGCTCTCTGGCATGCGTCGATCAGGGAAAATAACAAATATTTCTTAGAATTTATAGTCTAGTGTGTTAAAAGGTGTGCATTCCATGTAAAAATGACTCAACTACAAAAGTATTTGAAATAAGAAGTGACATAAATCTTAACTTTGAGAAGGCTTCAACTCAACTGACGTCTTTGTAGTCAATGCAGATCTAGTTCACTGTTTTAGGAGAGGAGGAAGTTTTAGAAGGTTATTTTATCAAATCTATTCATTTAGAAATGCATTCAGCCAGTAACTAATTTATAACGTGCACGACTCCTCTTATTTGTATTTAACACCGCGCCTTACTAACCATTCGGGTTATACGCTCAAGTACTAACTACGCTAATGGTTAGGAATTGGGAAGGTTGAATATAGAGGAAGTGAACCCGCATTTTCGTGGAGGGAGAATGGGAAAACCATTTAGTAAAAACCACTCCCAGTTCACCCGACTGAGATTCGAACCTTGATCTCCCCGTCCTCAGCAGTCGAGCTCAACACGACAAGCGCGTTAGCTAACTACACCACCGAGGCGGGTGAGTCCTCTTAAAAGATAACTTTGTAACCACTAAGAGAAAAATGTTTTTTCTAATATATTGTTTTCCCTTTGAGCATAAACAATGTTAGGAGAAACCTCAGGTTATTATTTAATGTAAATTATAATAAATAAAATGAACTGGTTAATAATTTGATACAGGTTAAATTTTATAAATATAACATGGTTTTATTATTAAAAGGTACGTATTCATAAACATAACGCCATCTCTATCTCTTTCTTTACTATGCATATATAAATTATATTTATACATATATAAATAATTTAAAGTATCTTTTATAGTTTTACCAGGACTAAGGATTCAACGATTTTGGTAATACATTTAATTTATTCTTACAAAAGAAAAAAATATTAAATCCATAACTTTCCCTTAAAATGCTCCTAGGGTGGTATGCAATATCGTGTAGTGAATGCTTAGTGGACCGATAGTGTGGTCCCAAGCACACTATTGCTCTATGATGACGCAAGCAAACCCACACTAGTGTCAACAAAGCATCCACTCAGTCAAGTTCTTGCATATGTCCCCTAGATTCGTAGAAAACTTGTCCTAAGACGGATACGAATTGTATTAATATTAAATAAACAAACAAATACGGTTATTTTTTTATGGTAGCTTATAAAGTAGACTAATATTATAAGTATGTAGAGCTGTCATTGTCCATGCGTTTGTATAGTTACTATTTTTTTAATATTCTCTTGTGAAATATTTCCCACAGAGAAGGAATATCTCATCTAGCCACCTGTCAAGCTGTATTCAACACACTAGTGCTACCTTTAAGCTAACATCGTTCGATGTGCAAGGTAAATACATTAAGTCGTATTACAGTGCGCTATCAAAGGTTGTTTTTCCAGCTGGACAGTTTTATACGCTGGAACGGAATTCATCAAGAGGCCTCCAATCATTGTGGGCATGACGTCATATGTGCCAACTAAGTTTACATATGAAAGAAAAACGTTGTTACGCAACTTATTTTTAATCCAATAGTCTCTAGAGTGTGGGGGTTGCTCAAACATACATTTTATTTTAATAGTCTTATTCTGTGATATTAAATTTATTAGAGTAAGAATCGACTTTACTCTTGGGAATTTCTAGATACAGATAAATATTAAAGATTTAAGAAAAATGTGGCTGATTTATTTACTCGTCTCCAGGTTCCGATTAGTGGTTGAGTGAGTTGGGAGTATGTTTCATTCATACACCATCAAACATTCTCTCTTCAGAAAAGAGTTCGTAATTTTCCTTAATTTGTATAATGTCATCTCTTTAGATCCTTTCATGAGTCTAGTTGAACTCGATGTATTATTATTCAGATAATGTTAGGGTTGTCAAATCTGGATAGAACTAGCTAAAGATAGGGATAGAGTGTAGTTTGGTGGACTGGATAGAACCATCTCGAGATAGGGATAGAGTTTAGTGAGGTGGATTGGGTAGAACTAGCTCAAGATAGGAATAGAGTGTAGTTAGGTGGACTGGATAGAACTAGTTCAAGATAGGGATAGAGTGTAGTTAGGTGGACTGGATAGAACTAGCTCAAGATAGGGATAGAGTGTATTTAGGTGGACTGGATAGAACTAGTTCAAGATAGGGATAGAGTGTAGTTAGGTGGACTGGATAGAACCATCTTGAGATAGGGATAGGGTGTAGTGAGGTGGACTGGGTAGAACTAGCTCAAGATAGGGATAGAGTGTAGTAAGGTGGACTGGATAGAACCATCTCGAGATAGGGACAGGGTGTAGTGAGGTGGACTGGGTAGAACTAGCTCAAGGTAGGGGTAGAGTGTAATGAGGTGGATTGGGTAGAACTAGCTCAAGGTAGAGATAGTGTGTAATGAGGAGGACTGGATAGAACCAGCTCGAGATAGGGATAGAGTGTAATGAGTTGAACTGGATAGAATTAGCTCAAGTTAGGGATAGGTAGCATACTTTTGTAAGTGCGGCAATGAGCTTTCATGTTCCTAGTTCCATAGAGTAGGGGTCATCACTAAGAGATTTAGATTTTGTTTAAGTTAAATATATAAAACCTTTATAAATTAATCTAATTATCACTCACCCCCGATTCTGAAAGAGTTGTCACTAATATCACGTCTGATTGTGCTTAGACCTATGTATCGTATGTTTTATACACCCCTCTTTGAGGTCAAATGTTAGGTGGATATTGAAAAAATGTGTATTTGAAAATATATGCTATCATCTTATTATATTGATACCGTATAAGTTTGAATGCCGAAATCTAAAAGTAAATAGTACTCTATCTTAAACAAATACTACCTAAAATAAAAAAATAAATTGCTTTGGAGTGATATTATCTAGACGTATAAGAACGATCATAATAAATATTTGTGTATCAGCCTATTGTATTGTAATAAAGTAGGTTGATAAAGATTTATTTATTATAATCATTTTTATGCTTTTAAATAACTTTTACTCTCTAAAAGATGGCTTTAATGATTTTGATTACATTCGCCTCATAGATATGCAATTATGTATCCCCAAAAATAATAAGATTGCTTTCAGAATATTTTAAAATCTTAAAACACAAAAAAAAATATTTTTGGTATGCGGTGGTATTCTGATTTATTTTAAAAATTTTAAAGAACTAATTATATTTAGCTACTTATTAATACGAACTATCTAAAAATAATTTAAATTTACTCAACATAGCTTAAGGCAATGAATCAATAGCTTATACTTCGTAAACATTTGGAAACTATTGATTAAATTATACTTATTTAATACCTTTATTGTGTCAAATTATTAATGCTTAGAGTCATAATATAAAATAAAATATGTTTTAAAAACATAATTAGTAAAACTTTAAATAGTTTAATAACATAATCCGTACACAGTTTGGGTATTCATTTTAATATTTGATATTTATACAAGTATTATTCAAAGTAAGTCTTTCTTTCAATAAAAACCAATAAAATAAAACATCGAAGTATATAATCAATAAAAAAACGCTTCAGTGGCCACGTGATCCAACGCGCTATTATAGTGTTGGACTAGACTGTCGAAGTCAAGGAGATCGAGGTTTGATCCCGGTCGGTTGCAGTGATTGTGGTTTTCCTCTCAAATGTTGGTGTATTTATTCTAAATTAGGCCTTCCCAATCCCTAAACTATTAGTGTAATTAGTACTTAGGTGTGTAACCCGAACGAGTAGTAAAACGAGATGCTAAAAATAAATAAATAACTAAACAAAAATTTAAAATGAGATGGTTTAAATAATAGATTGTACACCTTTATTTAAGATATTGTAAAATAAAGGTGAACATCTTTATGAAACACACGTTACTTGAGCTCAAGCATCAGACATCCTGTAATACAGAACTACCAACCTTGATAGGAATTCAATGGGAAAACTTCCCTAATGGTTAGATATATATTATCGAAAAGCGAAGCTGACAACTGTTGTCAAGTAAAATTTTATGTATTGAGAGAGTGAGTACATACATTATTCTTTTTATCATAAAAGTGGTCTGCGAATAATGATATTTCTCATACCGATTTGATGTGAATCCAATTCTAAAGTGTAGTGTTACCGTAGTTGGAACAATATTTCCAGACACCACGTTCGGTACATCAAGGCTAAATTACCGACATAAATCAAGGAAGTGTTCATGATAAAAAAAAAAGGGGACAAAGCCATCACAGAACATTATACCTTCCAGCTAGTTTATGGAATGGTTATTGTTTATAATCATTAGGTGACCTGAGAGCCATTATCTGGAAGTATAATGAGTAATAAAACTAGTTTTATTCTCAATTATAAGCCATTGTATATCTTCATAACTCACTTTAATCCATATTCAGAAAGTCTTGATGGCTAACGGAGGATAATAGATCCTGTCTATGCCACAAAGCTTTCAAAAACAGTCTGCACTCATATCTAAGTTGGAATGGTACGGATCGCAAGTTAAATAGAGATTTTTTTAAAATGTTTTATCAATATATTTGTTTGCTCAAATAAAATAAAACATTGCCCCAGAAGAAACATAAGATCTTAATTCTATACACGTGATAGTCTTAACCGATCTTGAAGATCAGTCAAGGGTGTCCTGGAATTTGATAAAAAAAATCGTTTTTTCTTCATTTAAAAAGTGTATTATCAAATGTTACTAAATTCTTGACAGATATTCAAGAACTTTTAATGTCATCATGTGAAGAAAATTAAATTAACGTTTCTACCGGGGCAATATTTTATTAACTATTTTGGTGAAAAAAAGTTTGTTAAAAAAACTGCAAAAACACTTTCCTAAACTCATGCTTCATTTCAACCCACCTTAGGTCTTGTTTCTACACAAAAAATTCACCTATGTGTTTTGTTCTTTCAATTGCTGGTATCTTTTATTCAAAAATAAAAACAGAATTTATTTTCTAACTATAATATTAATTGAGATATATAATATATATATCGTGGTACTTTTTAATAATATTTGTATCAAAGACTAGTAGCGATTTAACGTAAGTTATAAATATATAAAAGGATTTAAAGAGATAGTGTAGCAACAATCGTCCAGGAAGGGTGTGTGAAAATTTTCATGTGCTAAGTTTTAACTCTCACACCCAAGAAAACATTATGACCAAGGTTTGAAACATGAATTTGTAGACAGATAGTGGTAATTCCTAGATGTTTACCCAATATTACTCCACGTAACGTATAATATATTTTCTATGAAATATAACCCTGCTTCTTCCTATCCATAACTGTAACTTGATGTGAATATCTTTGACGAGCAGTGAGACACTAAGGAAAATAAAACAACGTGAGTTTGGAAAATACGTTTAGAACGTATTGACATACTCAACTTAAACATAACCTCAATACGTCCCTCCCCGTGCATTGACGTGATATACTGCTGTACTTACACACGACCTCCATACGTCCCTCCTCGTGCTGTGACGTGTAATATACTGCTGTACTTACACACGACCTCCATACGTCCCTCCTCATGCTGTGACGTGTAATATACTGCTGTACTTACACACGACCTCCATACGTCCCTCCCCGTGCACTGACGTGAATGATGGAGCCTCCGCCGATACTTCACATCTGTACATCCCACTGGCCTTCAGATTCACGTTCTTCAGGAAGACTTGTTGGGCGTCGGACAGATGGTTCTGGAAGCACAGATACACTCCGGTAAAAACAGCTCTTTATTACTCAACTGAAAGCTGGTCCCAAAAACTTCAACAAATAATTATAGCTCGAAGACCATTTTAGAAACGTTATACATTTTAACAGATTAACCATAAAATATATTTGTATTTTTTATATATCTATCCATCCATCCATCTATCTTTGTATTTATATAAAATTATATCTATATATAAAATGTATACCTACTTATATTTATAAATATGTATAAATTTAGGCTTATATAAATATTTATGTACAAATATATTCATAATATAACAATATTATTCATAATATAAATATATGTATTATGTGGATGTATAAAAATAACAAGTACCACAGTAAGTTAAGACACATTAATAAAATAAAGACTATAACAAAGTGAATATTACAAAGAAAGTTCATAACAATTTTTACAGTTGAAATATTGTTTTCTATAATTTCCACCTAAAAACTTCGCATCTAGATTAAACGAATCCCGTCTCTTTTAACACCAGTGACCGAAGGATTGTCTTTACCTACCAACCCCTCTATTATCAGTATCATAAGTTTAACGAGAGGTTTTATGATTATAAAGCTAGTTTATAGTATTTTAAATAGCCTGAAGAAAGAAAGGTAAAGATTCATTAATAAATTACCTGTGGAAATCCACCCCCATAAAGCAATCAGCCTGATTATAGTCTCACCCTCCTAATACAGTCAATGAAGTATTTTGTGACACAGGTGCCTTAGCCTTTTTGATCACTTATGTAAGTCGGAAGTAGTTAACCTCAAACACCCTTTCTTGGCGGAAGTTGGGATGGTTCTGGCTGTCCGTGCTCAGTTTATATATGATCACGGCAAAAGTAGTGAAGAAGTCTTGTCTGGTCTTGATAGTAGTTAATAAGTTTTTTGTAGAATGAAGACTCCCAGAATTTTGTAAGGAGGGTGAGCTGAGGATCTTCCTGATGGAACCTGGGGTTCCTGGATCGTATGGGCTAGTGGTTCTCAAACTGGGGTACGCGAGCAGCTCTCAGAGGAAAATTGGCAACATGAGAAGAGACTTATGGTAAACCCTAATTGTTGGAAGTTACCGTTATCTGGTTATATCCACCCCTCTTTTTCGCCTATTTTCTCTCAGCTGGAGACCAAATTCTGGGAATTTTCAAGCCTCTACGTGACACCTTCTACCTTAGCAGTTGTTATCTTGCTTATTTTTAGAGTAATTTGAACATCTTTCATGAACAGTCACAACTTGGTGACATACTCTCAACGAATATCATTCAGGATTCTGAAAACTATTCACCCGCCACCCCTTCCCCCTGAAAACAACCCCTAGATCCGTGCTTGGTACATACACACGACCACTTTCTGTTTCTTTAAAGTGTCTTTATTGACGATTGGTTTTGCATCTCTGTTGACAGCTACACGTATAGAAAATAGAGTTTCAAGAGTTTAAGTAGAATTTATTTTCTTTCAAAAACGGAAGGGCTTGAAGTATCATTTTTCAAATCTTTTCTCGTATTGGTTGAGGTGGATAAGTAGCTAACTAAACCAACCCAGCCTGTTAAAAGGGTAAGACTCGAATTGGAAAGTGGGTCCACCTCTGGTGAAGATGATGATTTTAAAAATGTTGTTGAGCCAATAGAAGCTGGATCTTCTTTGTTAAGCCTACTCATTAGAAGAAATCTCGGCTTAAGTTAAGAAAATATGACCGTAAATATTTATTTTAAGGATTTTCTTTTACAGGAAGTGAGTCAAAACTTACATCTCTAATGTGTTATTTGTAATGAGAACCTTTCCAACAATTCAATGAAGCCATCTTTGTTTAAAAAAATTAATACGAATCATGATCTGGTAGACAAAAAGTTGTCTCTTTTTCATCCCTGAATGTGAAGGGCCTGGAAGCGTCATACAAAATCAGTATAAGCAAGGGTTGGAAAACCCCACACTGTTGGCGACTCATATTTACTGCCTGCTGCCAAAGACATGGTGTCAAGTGTTAATGGTGAAAAACAAGCAAACCTGCTGGAAGGTATCCCTTTGTATAATGGTACTGTGACTCGCAGGATCTCAAATATGGCTAATGAGTTGGAATAGAAACTCATCAATAAACTGAAGTACACAAAATATTTTGCTGTACAGCTGGACGAGAGTACAGATTGCACAAATATGGCGCAGTTGCTAGCAATTGTTAGATAAATTGATCCAACCCCCGCTGTGGCAGAATATTATTTTTCTGCAAGAAGCTCTCAGGTCGGACAATGGCAAGGAGATGTTTGACGTTATTGATGGCTTTGTAACTCAAAATGCTGTAGACTGGGAGATGTGCGTTGGAATTTGCAATGACGGGGCACGAGCTATGGCTGAAAAGCATAGTGGTGTGGTTTCACAGATCAAGAAGGCCACCTCACAGACAAAATTGTCCAGCGTAGTCTTCGCAGGGAGGCTCTAGTTGCCAGGAAATGTCCAAATGATGTTAAATACTATCGACAAATGCAGTGAAGACCGTTAATTTAATAAAATCAAAAGCAGGAAGAACGAGATTTTCTGCAATCTTATGTGAATAAATGGGTAGTCAGCATAATCATATTCTCTTCCACACTGGGTTAAGGTGGCTTTCCAAAGGAAATAATCTTGCTCATTTGTATGAAATGAAACAAGAAGTTCAAGTTTTCCTCTCTGACAGTAAATGTGAGCTTAGTCAGAGATTTACAAATAAGCAGTGGCTATGCAGGATAGCTTTCATAGCTGACGTATTTCAATGACTGAATGAGCTTAATAAGGCTCTGCAGGGTAAACACACAACACCCTTCATGGTTCATGACAAAATAAAATCTTTAAAAAAGAAACAAATTTGCAACAAAATAAGTTGTGAAGGTACAACTGTCATTCTTTCCGTCCTTAGAAAAGTTCGTAGAAGAAAATGAACTTGATCTTTATGATTCTCTTGTCGACGACATTAAAGAGCATTTTCTGGGTTTGATTAAAGACATTGGCGAATATTTTCCTGGGAATTTAGAAAGCGAGCTCTGGATGCGAGACCCTTTTTCTGTAGTGGAAAACTCCAGTATAACAGACTTATTTTCAAGGAAAGAAAAACAAGAAGTTATTAAACTGTCCTGTGATGAGACCTTCAAATCAAATCTCAAGAAAACATCTTTGGCAGACTTTTGTTTGCAGAGACTGAACTAGTTTCCTCATATCACTGACCATGCCATCAATTTTATGTTACCTTTCTCAACACCATATCTCTGTGAATGTGGTTTTTAATCCATGCTGTACCTAAAAAATAAGTACCACATTAGGTTGAATTTGAAGATGGACCTCTGCTTGAAAGTTTCAACTGGACAACCAGACATCAAAAGGTTGTGCCAAACAATGCAACCACACCCCTATCCCTGAAAAACTTTGGGATTCATAATATATCAGATTCAGAATTAAGACTAAAAAAATTTATTTGAAAATATTTTGTATAGGTTTAATTCTAATTTATTTGTGAACGGATTTGTAAAGAAAATGTAAAAAACACTTTTCCACAGAATTTTACAGTAAAATTTTTTTTAACTGTTCATAACGATTCTCAATAGGAGACCATGTTAAAGCTATAACAGTAGGTCTCTCTCTAAATAACTTGCCAAATTTGAAATATTTTGATTACAGATTGTTTGCCCAACAGATTAAATAGTTCAATAATTTACCATGTGGTCATAATTTTTTAAACCTGTAATTTAGAATAAATATTGGGTACATTACACTTTTAGTCATGGCCAAGGGACACAATCTAAAAAAAAATTGAGAACCGTTGGAATAAACCATTAGTATTGTTGAATGTACTTGGTAAGGTTGGTGAGAAGTGATTTATTTGAGGCTTTGGGTGCATATAGAGGATAAAGATGTGTTGCATAGTGGGGAAATATGATTTTGGTCCTGGTAGGAGTCTGGAGGATGCACTGACCAACGTGATGAGAGAGGTATGTAGAGATGGGTATAACTGTTTGTTGGCAGTGAATTAGGACATTCCGGGTGGCTATGATTGCGCAAGGTGGCCCCAAATATTGGAGAAGCTACGAAGGATGGGTTTCCCTTGGAACATGTACTATTTAGTTACTAAGGATTATTTCAGGAACCAAACCTTTCAGCTGTATTGAGAAAATCATAGCTCTATTTCCCCATTTAACATCAAGTAAATATAAAGCTT
>CABFWO010001525.1:6842-143131 GCA_902155825.1 Timema genevievae | reverse complement strand
TAGAAAAAGGCAGGCGCTTTTTCCCCAATTCACACCCAATAAATAAAAAGGCTCCCCCGGGTAACACCAAGTTAAGAGTAAAGCCCCCCCCCCCCCCCGTATAACACTAAGTAGACATCAGAGCTCCACTTCCCCACATAATACCATGTAGACATTAGAGCTCCACTCTCCTATACAACACTATGTAGATGTTAGAACTCCCCCATGTAACACCATGTATATATTAGATCTCCTCCAATGTAACACCATGTAGACATTAGAGCTCCTACTCCCCATGTAACACCATGTATATATTATATCTCCCCCATGTAACACCATGTATACATTATAGCTCCTACTCCCCATGTAACACCATGTAGATATTAGAACTCCTCCAATGTAACACCATGTAGACATACAGCTTCTACTCCCCATGTAACACCATGTATATATTAGATCTCCCCCATGTAACACCATGTAGACATTAGAGCCCCCCCCATGTAACACCATGTAGATATTAGAACTCCTCCAATGTAACACCATGTAGACATTAGAGCTCCCCCTATGTAACACCATGTAGATATTAGAACTCCTCCAATGTAATACCATGTAGACATTACAGCTCCTACTCCCCATGTAACACCATGTAGACATTAGATCTCCCCCCATGTAGCACCGTGTAGACATTAGAGCTCCCCCCTCTCCACACCATTACGTGGTTTATGGATTACCCCTTAAACCATGTCCCCACAGACGTACGTGGGTCGGACAATAGTTAATATACTTTCAGACACCAGATTGTATTACTTTATTCCTAATAATCGTAAAATTACCCGCATTAGTGGCCATTTGGATAATACGTCAAACTCATTTAGTCTGATCAGTCGGTAACGTGGAGTCCAATGTTCAAATCCCGGCCGCATGTACTGCATTGTCTCGATCTTTACCTACTGTCCCTCCAGGTAGGTTCGAATATATTTCCACCGAGTTCAACCTATCTTATCTCTAGTAATTAGTGTAATTAAATGGAGCTAGCCCAAGGGGTTATAGAAAGGAACATTATTTTTTGTTGAGCACTGGTTTTGAACATTTCATAGTTACTTAGTTTAAAACATTTTCTACGAACCTCAAGGAAAGTTTTTTGTATTTTCTATGCTATCAAATCATATGAAAGATTGCGCGTAACCCCTTAGGGATCCACATCCAACCTTTCTTGGAAATCACGATTCTAGCCCAAGGAGATAGGATGAGAATGATGAATAGTTCTAAGAAGATACTCTTATATTTTTCTAGAGAATATACAGCCCACATAGTGGTGGTACAACTACCTTTAAATAGTCAGATGTGCTATCCTCTAGCCAAAGTCTCATCAATAGTGGATGTAGGTTTGTAGTACAAGGACAAATAAATGTTTAGTTACTCTTAATATCACCTAGAATCAAATCAAGGTCACCTAGATCTCTGACATGCCTCGCTACCCATTTTTACAGAGTATAAATATTCGCGCATACCCAAATAAATGGTGCGGAACTCCACACGGACTTTATCCCCCCATTGTTTAAAAATGGAGATATTTACTCAAAGCCCGTAATATATGTGAAACGAAATAATATACGCCAGCAAACCCGAGATAAAATTGTCTTATACTTACATCAAAATTTTTTGAATCCCAAATTTAAATTATATGATTTTCTTTTTAAAGAATTAAGGTTCTCACGAGTATATTTGGACAAAAAAAACTCGATATTGGGTCCACAAGGGTCAATACTTTCTATTAAAATTTTGGACGTTTTATTAGGGGTTTGCACATCTTATGGTTATAGCTAGAGACCGGATTTTGCCTATTTGCCTTTTTTTTCCTTTACCGTAAATCATAGGCCGTTGAGATATCTATGTGTTTCATGTTATTACAAGTACAATATGTTATTTTTATATTGCCTAGAATTGCCTATTCTGTTGGTTTTTGCCTATTTTATGAATAAGAGCCTTTATTGTGCCTATTTCGGCTTTTTTCTCTGCTATATATATATATATATATTTTTTTTTTTTGCTGAAATGAAAGTTTTGGTTTTAAAGGGGTTAGAGGGAGGGAGAGGGGAACATGTGACTTGCCCTGACCTTGACAGACTATGTTTAGAACATCACGCCCAATAATAAGGGGTATTGTGATGGGAGGGGGTGGTGTGACATTCCAACAGCCTTAGCCCGACTGGCGTGGAGTAGAATAGTTTACCACTCAGTTTAACTATCATTATTTCAGTACGTGATTGTGTCTTTTAGAGTCAACTTCTGTCTTGGTGGCTTTGTCTACTGATTTTTTTGGTAACACTTCTTGTGTTAACTCTGGTGGAAATGCCCAAGAAAAAAAAAGCAAAAGCGCTTTATTTAAGCAATGGATAGGTGGTGATACTAATTTCACGACAGATGGAAAAATCATCTTCTGCCAATTGTGTACCAAAGAGGTAAGTTTAATATCCATATCATTAAATTTAATAATAGGATTCAAAATAGGTTTCCAATATTTGAAAAATAACTATCATTCAATTTATTATTTGCTTTAAGATAAACAGCATTGGCTATCCATGGGTTTTTTCAATACAAGTAAACTACTTTTAAATTCTCTCATAGATTTAAGATTTATACTTTCTGATATATATTTTAAAGGTTTTAAGGCTCTTTCAGAATGGTTAGACGAAGTAAATTATGGTTGGTAAAATTACATATAATGTAAATTTTTTCACATATTTTAGGTAAAATATGACAAGAAATATCATTTAGACCAACACAAACAAACAGCGATGCACTGCAAAAGTTTAAAAGAAAAAACTGGCAGGCAAATGTTAATTTCGCAAGTTGTATTTCCTGACAATTGTGAACAATTTTCTTCTGAATTGTGCGATGCGTTGGTAGCCGCGAATATACCATGGACGAAGCTAAACAATCCCATTTTAAAAGGTTTCCTCACAAAATATACCAACAGGCAGATAGATCCCCGATGAATCCACATTGAGGAAGAATTACTTACATCCCCAATACTTTTCCGTAAGTTTTTTGTTTGTTAATCTATTTATTTATTCTTTAAATTTTAATTTCAAAGATATTTTAAATTAATTGGAACTGTGCACTTTCCTTTACTTAAATAATTATTTGTTTTGAATGTTAAGTGAATTTTTACTCCTTTTCAGACCATTGAGAGGGCGAAAGAAGATATTGGAGATTCCTACTTTTGGGCAAGTGTCGATGAGACAACTGATCGTTGCGGCAGATACATCGCAAATATCGTGGTCAGTAAAAGTGACTCCACAGGACCCAGTTCTCCGCACTTGATTGCCTCAAGAATGCTTGAAGTCACTAACAGCTCGACAATTGCCAGAGTTGTTCGCGATTCTCTGTGTAAGTAGAATTTATATAAGTTTTTACATTCGGAAATTTATCCTATGTAATTCTGTGAGACTAAATATTTATTTTATTGTTCTGTTACAGGAGTGCTTTGGCCATAAGAAAACAATGACGAGAAATTTATGGTGCTGCTGACAGTATAGCGCAGCATATATGTTAAAAGCTGGGGAAAGTTTAAAGGTGTTCTACCCAAAACTAATTCATGTTACCTGCCTAGCACACGCCATTCACAGAGTCGCAGAACACATTCGTGCACAGTTACCGAATATAAATGCTGTAATTTAATCTGTCAAAAAAGTATTTTTGAAAGCTCCTTCGCACATAGCAACATTTAGGGAAAACTTGCCTTCCACCACAACCAGTTCTAACACGTTGGGGTGCCTGGCTACAAGCAGCAGTGTACTAGGCTGACCACCTGGACAAAATTCAAAGGTACGTGTATATTAAAAAAAAACAGTTTTTCTATTTATTCAGAGCTAAATACTTAAATAAATTTTCTATAATGTTATTATAGTTTGTTAATTTTGTTCAAAATTTAAATAATAGATTCTCAATAATTTCAGGTAATTCAAACATTTGATGAAGAGGATGCTGTGTCAATATGAGAGGCAAAGATTGCTACATCTTCTAGCACTGTTGTGTCTGATTTGGCCTATGTAAAGAGATATTTCGGCAACCTTCCTGGAGCTTATCGTGTCACTGGAAGCCAGGAATCTGCCTTTAATAGAATCGGTCAAGATAATGCATACAATACAAGAAAGCGTAAAGCAAGCCCTTGGACCTGTTGCCTCGTCAATCGCAACAAAACTTGAACAAGAACTACAACGAAATCCCGGGTGGAGGAACAATGGGAACAGTATCAGAAATCTTGGGAGGGCAAAGCACGCCATTGCAGGAGATAAGTTTAAACTCTTCAGAATTGTCAAATTTAAAATTTTGTCCGTTGACTTCCTGTGAAGTTGAAAGAAACTTTTCAAACTATAAAAATATTCTATCGGACTACAGAACAAATTCCACTAGTGAAAATTTAGAAAAGAATATTGTGATTCAGAGCAATGTGAGTTGCTTGTAGATTACATGTAGTAAGAAGCTTGTAATAAAATAAATTTTACATTAATTATTTTGTGCTTATTTTTAAAGTGCCTATTTTGGTGCCTATATCCTATATTTTTAGTGCATATTTTAGTTCCTATATCCTTAATTTTTAGTGCCTATTTTGGTGCCTATATCCTATAATTTTAGTGCCTATTTTGGTGCCTATATATTAAATTTTTAGTGCCTATTTGCCTGCCTATTTTAAACATTTTTGGTGCCTATGAATCCGGTCCCTAGTTATAGCATTTTTATTAAATTCCTCATTTATAAATTTAGACCAATAAAAAAGGTAAATATTGACTATTGAAACTATAATGATAGAGATAGATCATTGCTGTACAAACATTTCCCTTAAGATATTAAAGAAAAAATAATAAAAACTTTATGAGAGATCTACTTATTTACTTACCCCACGGAATTAGAGAATTATTGCGTTAAAACTTAAGTAATATCTCTGTACAACTAAGGCTCACAAAATTGTATTTATGTATTTACTAATATCTCAGAAACTATTAGTTTTATAAAGATATATTTCAAATAAAAATATTTATATTTTTAATAATACTACAATTTTGGAATAATAACCTAAATAGTATCTTAAATAGCTGCGGAGACAAGGACATTTTCGCTTTTGTAAAGTACTCTAAAAGTCATATTCACAGGAAAATGAAAATATCCATTTTGTTTATAATCTTAATCAACGCCTGTTTGTGAATTTTAATCAAAATCGTCAGAGCTGATCTTGATAAAATCGAATTTTTCTCTTTTCGACCTTTATTAAACTACACTTAATTTTAGGGTTAAACAGACACACAGACAGACGTAATTGCAAAAACCACTTTTTAGGGTAAAGGGGGTGTTGAAACGTCGACATCCATCATTAGCTCGGGCTATATTTTTTAATGGTCGCAATACTTGACCTTTAGTTTTCGAAAAGTTAAAAATATATATTTTTGCATTTAGATTGAAAATGATTGGCTCGTTAAATATATGCTCTCAATAAAATATTTATATTATAAATAGAGCTACATATTTGCAATTATAAGTAATTTCACATTTTAAATAGTTTCAGAGATGTGATAAAAAATTAAAATTCACGCATCAAAATGTATCCCTTAAATTCATTTTGCCGAAAAAAGAGAGTAGCTATTTTATTCATAATATTGATCAATGCTTATAAATGAAATTTAATTAAAATTGTTACAGTCAAATTTGAGAAAATCGATTCCTTTTCTTTTTTCCCTTCAGTAATATATTCTTAATTTTAGGGTTAGATATACAATTCCAAAAATTCCTTGGGACAAACCTATGAAAACCCTAGATACCAAGTTCTAGCACGATCGGTAAAGTAGTTTAGGCTCTAGTCCGAAGTACAGACAGACGGAAATTCAAAAGCCACTTTTTCGGATTTGCGGGGTCATGAAACGCCGAAATTCATCAAAATCTTGAGTTCGATTTTTTGACTATCACAATAATTTTCTACCTGTAAGATAGCGAGAAAGTAAAAATGCCACGCTTCAATGGCTGCATTGTCTAAGGCATCACTCTTGCAATAAACTGTACTGCTAATGGTGGGGATATCAGGGTTTGAATGCCGGTCTGGTGTACTGAGGGTAGTTCTTGCTAAATGGTTTTCCATTCTCCCTCCATGCAAAATCGGGTATAATTCCACTAAATTCAAACCTTCCTCATCCCTAACACATTGAAGTAATTAGTTCAAAGGCGTCCAGCCCAAGTGGGTAGTAATTCATGGTACCAGATAGAATAATGTATTAGAAAATAATATAATGTATAGAAAATGTACCCACATTATATTGGGTGTAGATTGATAAATCAATTTCCCCTGTCACCTGTAAACCAGGACAGATGAGCTGGAGGATTGGTCCGCGTGCCTAACAGTTCCAGGTGTTATTGCTTTCAGTAGTATTAGAAGTGTGCCTTGGTGAAATAAAAAACAAAAAACTTTAAATAGCTAATAGTAATAGTAGTAGTAGTAGTTCAGGCTGTAACAATTTCTAGAACTAAACGATTGTTGTTTTAAGAGCTTTCATTATAGCAGGCCCAACTCAGCTCCAAGCTCGCATCTGAAACGGATCCGGACGACTGGGGCTGCCAACCGGGTGCGGCCAACTGGTAGCTGGCAAGGCTGGGTGCCAAGACAATTAGGCACCAGTGTAAAACCGTAATGATTGTTTTTTACAGAAAGATTCACTTTTGGAGTTGTTTTTAAAAAAATCACAAAATTAAAACCTTAATTTTTTTTGTATTTATAAAATTAATGCAGCCTTAAAAATGTGGGTTTTAATTGTAATTAGGTTAGGTTAGGTTAGGTTAGGTATTTTTAATTTTGTTTTTATGTGTTTAGTTTTTTAATTTTAAATGATCAAGTAGTCTAACTTTATAAATACAAACAAATTAAGATTCCTCTGTTATTGTTTTTTTAAAACTCCAACAATGAATATTTACGTAAAAAACCATCCTTAACGTTTTTACATTGGCACCCATTCTTGCCAGCTCCCAGTTGGCCGCACCCGGTTTCGGGACCCAGTTGTCCTAGACTGCACCTAAGTTTGCGTGTGTGCGTGAGTTATGGGAGTAAAAGGGGAAAAAATAAGACCTACGTACGATATGCCAGAAATGTGTGCAGTGCGTTTGTATTTGAATGATTACTCGACATTTTCCGCGGTGACGATGGGGGACAAAGTGACAAAGTTTCCTATTAATAACTACCATATATTTTTATTATGATAATGAAGATTTGTGCACAGTGCTTATCTGTGAAACCATTCTAAAATGGTCAAAAACGCCCTTTTAATGAATTTTTTATCCAAATATAATTTAATATTTTAACAATGTTCTTTTTCAGATACTTCTATTAACTCTTTATCTCTATTAATGTTTAATGAGAAATGATCCTCGTGCAATAGTGTTCGTGTAAGTTTACTATTTCTAGCCGACTGTATCACAGAGTTGATTGGCTTTTAAACTCTCTTTTTCTTTAATCTCTTACCTAATCTCTCACGTTTTTACTTACTTTTCTTTTTCAAAACTATTTGATACAATTGAGTTCCCTGCTCCTATTTTCATATTATTATCCCCTCTCTCTTAGAATATAATCCCACTTTCTCATACTAACTGTTTCTTGCTCAGAAAAATTGTCCCTTCCTCTCCTTTTAATTTTCTACACATATTCTCGAATCTTCCCTAAACCTCTCCCTCTAGTTTAGATTATTTAACCATTTAGTTTTATCTATATTAACTAATTATTAGCTTTCATAATTTTATTCATTTTTTTATCAAACTTTCTCATCCTCGCTGGCTACTTTACATCGATATAAGCTTTTATGGTTATCGATAAATATATTTAATCTATCCTTACAATAGCCTTCCTATCACTTATACTTATATTCATATCTTCTTTTTCTCTTGCTGTCTCATTCTCATTTCTATCACTCTCTCTTAATTTAAATACGTCTACTTCACAGCTAGCCATTTGTTCAGATAATCCTCACAGTAAATACATAATATATATTTACTTATTTATATTTAATAAATTATTTTATATATTTATTAATTTGCTTTGTATTATTTAAATGTAGATATTGTCACCCCATTTTTTTTAATGTGTGACTATGTTTGTCAAGATGTGTTGTGGCCAAGGATAACGGTGGGGGGAGTGAATGGATATATAATTGTGTGGGCTCGTAATTGACGTTCGGCTTGGGTTTTTCTTGCTTTTATCTGTACTAGTATGTCTATTACAAAACGTGATGTTGATAAGAGATATTAAACGATATTAAATAAATTACAAGACTATTTAGAAGCTTGTGGCAGAACGAAATATTGCAAGGAATAACCAATGGCCTGACTGACCTCTGGGTAATCCTACATGGTATGTGAACCCTGGTACCCTGGGCTCGAGCAGTAGCCCTCTAATAAGAGTACTGATGATCCGGCGTCCTGGTTCACGCAGCCCCAAAAAAGGGCAGAGTGACCCTCTAGACTCGTTGGTGATTAGTCAGCCCTGTTAGAGGGATACACTTCTTTTTATTCTGCCTTCTGGCCTAGTTTACCGTGAGGAATGCTGACACTCTGTTTATGTTGTCAGCGCATATGCTCTATTTGTTTACAAGATAGTCACAACACCTTGCAATACTCGTTTTGTCAGTCACAATCCAGAGCACAACACTACTAATCAAACACTCCTCAATTTAGGTCGTATAGTTACAATATATATATATTTATAAATATGCGATGATTTAAATATAAATATATATTTAATAATTTAAAAATAAATATTAAACTATAAAAACCTAATTGAAGTATTGTATTTAATAAAATACTCAGTAGATATATTGTGAGAATATAAAATAGTTCTAAATATTGATTTTTATCACTCTGATATGTTATAATTATGCTCTGACTTGCATGAACGGATTAAAAGGCAGACTCATCTATTATGGCTTGCCGGTTAGATATACTGTGGTGTAATTTAGTAAATAATTTATCACTTCACTTTGATTTGGATGCTATACACTTCCTCTATATTATACCTTCCTCATCAATAGCCCCATTAAATTTATAAAAATAGCTATAGTCTGGATGGTTTGTAAGCGGCAATGGGGGAAAAAAGAGATGTTCAGATGTTTGAATACAAAATTGTTAACAACCTTGCTCCAAGAAATGGCGACGAAAAGGAAGATAAAACTAAATGAAAAAAAATAAAAGTCTGGGAGCATTAGTGAAAAACTTTCTTTTTTCATTAAAAAAAAATGTTTGTAAAAAGAGCCGTCAGACTTTGATAACTCTTCCTCTTGAAAAGTTATTTTTAAGATCAACAACTTGAACCAAGCACTTTATATTTTTATTTCTATCAATCTCGTCAATCGAAAGAAGTTAAATGTTCTCTCTCCAGGGCGCTCTTACCAAAAGGAGATCTAATCAAATTGGTGGAATAAAACGTATAGTCGCAGGCCATGCGTTCAGCTATGAGTGGCGGGCGAATTAATTCTAGAGAGGAATACATGTTATTTAGCCATATTTACTATAAACCATGTTGAGTAATAGAAAACACTGCCTGCTGATATACGTGTAGAGTCAATGTTCACGTGATCAAGCTTTTTACTTTTTCTTGAACCCTAAGAGAGAAAAATTATTGTGATCATCAAAAAATTATATTTTGATATATTGAAGGATGTCAACGCTTCAACCCAAAAAAGTGTTTTTCTTCCAATGGCGTCTATTTGTCGGTTTGCAACTATGTTTTTAAGGACCTTGACTAGATAGCGATAAACAGAAGAAATGATGCTATTTACGTTGTGGGCGGGTAGTATATATGGAAGTCCAGCGATAATAAATAAGTAAAATAACTAAAAGGATAGAAAATCACGTTTTTGAATTAGTATAGTCATATAGGACTTGAACTTGAGTCACATTTAAAGTTTTGCCGGACCGCGAAAGTATGTCGAGTTTTTAAAACGGACCTCCATCAAAAATATTTGGAGACCCCTGATCTAGGGTTTTAAAAAGGTTCTTTGGAGGCTTTTAAAATTAGATAAGTATCCAGCCTCAAAATTAAGGTTAGTTAACGAGAGAACCGATTTTCTCAAAACTAGCTTTAAGGATTTTTGATTAAAATTATTATCCACGCACAGTTTACCATTACAAACAAAATGATTTACCTAATATTTGAGTGAAAAATACTTTTAGGTTACCCAACATACACATAAATTTACAATTTTGATAATATTATCTTAGCTATTTGATATACGAAATAACTTACCATCGCAAAATTACTCATAAAGGTAAACAACTTAAATTAATATAATATTTTATAAAATCAAAAATTTTCAAGTTATAGGCCAATATAAGTTTTTTAATTGAACTTTCGAAAATTGGAAGTTGAAAATGCACAAAATAAATAATGTTTCTGTAATAGTGTTTATTATTTCATGTATGCTCTTTGGTGATATGCATTGTTCCTTTTTTACCATTATGTTTCTATAACTATGTAAAATTGTATGAGAAATCATTCAAAATAAAGTAATAAAATAAATAAGTTTAAACAAAGCTTGTTGATAAATTGATAAATATTTACAAAATAACTAACTAAAACAAAACTTATTGATAAATTGATACACATATATAATAATTAACAACCAATAAATTTACTAAACCAAAGCTTGTTGATAAATTGTTAATATATAATAATTAATAAAATGTTATATCGATTTTTCAATATGTTTGGTTTAATTTATTTATTTTATTACTTTCGTTTGATTGATTTTTAATAACTTGTTAGTAATCTCTCCTTGATAAACTTTCCAAAAGTGTTTAAAATAATTATAGAATTGTACGATGTACATTATTTAATTTAACATATTTTAAGAGTAGTAAGTATATTTTAGATAATGGATCGAGTAAGTGTGATGAGGTAGGAAATAGATAAACACATAGCAAACATTTCTCTTGCTGCCATTATATACATCAATTTAAAGTTCGTTAATAAGTATCGCTGGGAACGTGGACTAATCGTAGAGCTTGTCTAATGTTTTTGTTTTTGTTGATGGAGATGCCGGGGCTCAAATCCCGGCAGCACGTATTGAAAGTTTTTTTTACTAAAAGTTTTACACTCTCCTACCATAGAGATAAGCTTACTAAATTCTACCTTACTATCCCTACCTCCTCGGTGTAGTTAAATGCGGACAGCCTGGAGGACACAGTATGACGTGGTAATGTTTATTTTATCAAATCTGGATCGTATTTTGTTCCTATTTAATCATTGGTCAGGTACACCGAATATACTATTATAATTTTCCCATCACGTTTTACTGTAGGCCTAGTCTGTCAGAAGGATTATATAGAAAATACTGTCATATCTCTTACGTTTGAAATATATATAATTTTACTATAATATTAGTGATATTAAGTTGTTTTTTAAGTGCCACGTCTTACTACCCGTTCGGGTTATACGCTTATGTACTAATTACGCTAATGGTTTTAGGGAAAAGAGAGGTTAATTTTCTAGGATGTGTAACCACATTTGCTTGGCCGGAGGGTAGAAAACCATTTTGGAAAACCACCCTCAGCCCATCCAACCGAGATTTGAACCTCGATATCTCCGTCATCGACACTCTTGTCTACTGCGAGAATAGCACATTAGACCACGTGACCACCGGAGCGTGTTAATAAGTATTGCTATGACCTATGGAGATCCCATGAGTTGATGTAATATACATGAAACTATAAATAAAAAAATTGGTAAGTATTCTGTCAAAAATGTTTCTTCATAAATCAGACTGTACCTGTACGTGAAATACTCATCTCAATTACGTCAGTGGAGTAGGTATTTGAAACGTAGACGTGGGAAGGAAGAAATGTGTCTAGATTTGCATAAAGGGAGGGTGGTGAACTATCTATTTTAAAAACACCTTTGAGAAACTCAGCTATATTTTGAACCCCAACCTCTCCTTCACAAGCAGATTTGACCATCGAATGGATTTATTAAAGTTGAAAATTGATACCTGGACACTGGAGTGAAGCCCGGGTCCATTAGGTTATAACGCCAATGCGCTGTCACTGAGCTATAAAGTTTTTGTCACGTGATTTGGGTTAGAGCATGCTAGCCCAAGGGTCCGATATTCAATTCCCAATTACAAAGGTAGTGTTTTAATTATATTTAATGTGGCTGAAATGTATCCCCGCGAACGTCTGCCAAATATAACTTGTATGTGTAGTAAGATGAAATAAAACAAAAGATACAAAATAATTAAATTGGTATGTAGGTGTCAATATGTGAAAATTTGAGACGCGTCGTCAAGATCTCGTTGAAGGGTGAAATGGATGGTGATTAGATCCCGGCCATTTTTATAAAACATATCTCATCTTTTTGGTACAACAACAGTTGTGGTTTCATAGATATAGAACAAAAGTTAAATAGCTAAAGGGTAGAAACTTATCTGGTGGCCCAAAAAGCTGTCATTCTATTTTCAAAAGTTAAGATGTTCGATCTGCAACGGCCATTTTTGAAAGTTTGTATCAAATAAGATAGTACACATAGATCGTTTCCATAAGTTGATTTTATATTTATTTAAAAGATAATTGATACTTGTCTCCAAATGTAGCCGGATGTGGGATTGATAATGTAGTTTCAATAACAATCCCCATAACTGCATTAAATATTATACCTACACGACTAGAAAATAAATGTCATCTAGAAAACAATTGGCTTTGTTTACGTATGGAGGGAAATTAAATTGGTGAATAAATTATTATTTTTAATTAAAAATATATTATTGCTTCCCATACAGTCTTTTTAAACAATTTAAAAATTAAAACGTATTAAACTCCTATTGAAATAAAAGTTTCATTATGGTTGTTTAAAATCCTGCCAACATTAAAAATAACAACGTGATATTTACAAACATTTATAAAGCAATAAGGGTAGATATTTTAAAAAAAAAGCGTCTGATAAACCTATATCGGTCAATAAAATATGAATTATTAATATAATAATGGTAACAAGCAGTAATGGTGGCCGGAATGTCTAGAGCGCTAGACTTGCATTGACTACTGTTGACGAAAAGTTTGAAAGGTTCAAATTCTAATCACATCATCCAGTTAATCACCATCTTTTTTTAGACATACATTTTAAATCAAATTGTATACAGAAGAAGGTTAATTACATTTGAACTTCAATGCAGGTTTCTCATTCTATATGCAGGCAAATTCAGGTGAATTCTCTCTACGATATTTATTTGTCTTATCTCAATCCCTGGACTGTATTGTAAATAATCCTTGTGTTAGATTTTCAATTAGAAAAATATGTATGTAAATTCATTTTAAAATAGAATTTGTGAAGAAATTATTTTAATATCCTCAACTTAAAAACAAATTAGCCTGAAACTCCACAACAAAGGATCCACACCATATTATAGGTTCGGGACTCCGTGTGCAAGGTGTTAGGTACATTAAAAAGTAGTCATTTAGGACCTTCCCTTGCAATTAAACAAGGAGCATTTAATATTAGACAGTAAGACTGTATAATGGGCAGTAAGAAATACAATTATTTTAAAATGGGTTAAGGGAAATTATCAATAACTTTTGGATGGCTTTATATGGACTTTTACATAAATATTGTATATAAGAAAATTAGTCCATATTTTAAAATTGTTAGATGATAACATCTAAAATTAAATGATAGCTAACAAATAAATAGGTAAAAAAAAATTACAGGCCTACTACGTTTAATTTTGCACTGGAATCGACAGCTATTGCCGGATGTTGGTTGGAAGAACAGTTTGTAAAATTCAAACGTATTTTTTTAAAGTCAATATTGATAACATTTTATTATATTATTAATATTGTCTTATAGGTATTTATATCATCTATCAAAAGTGACAACTGTGTATAAAATGATTTGATGTATGAATACATTAATTATTTTAGTATCTTTAGTAGCTACAAAATACCGATCTTCCTACTAAAATCAGGGTATACATATATTGTGTTGTCCTCTCCCTTTAACCTTAAATTTAGCAGTCTTACCTTGACAGATTACACTATGGTCGTATCATATAAGCTATGACATTGTGGAATAATGCAAAGTAAGCTTACTTTACAGGTTAAACGAAGAATAATCCTACATCTTATTAATAGATTGGTCCAATATTAAATAACTAGTTTAACATAAGTTGACATAGTTTTTTTTATATCTATTAATCGTTTCAATAAACTCTAATGATTAAATTTTATAATATTTAGAGAAATTGATAACTGGAGTAGGATTTCATAAAACTAAAATTTTAGTCAATTTAGATTACATTATCAATTTACATTTCACATAAAACGTATTCTTAAATCATTATTTATTTTTATCGCATTGCCAGGCAGGTTTTACCAAACATCTTTTTAAGATGCTACAACAAGTCCTTAGGCATACAAATAATTTAGAATTTGTCTGAAAAGTTTGTAGTGTGTTTTAAACTTTAACT
Organism: Timema genevievae; assembly: GCA_902155825.1. Lineage (NCBI taxonomy): Eukaryota > Metazoa > Arthropoda > Insecta > Phasmatodea > Timematidae > Timema > Timema genevievae. Next base: position 128,666 of record CABFWO010001525.1, on the reverse strand, counting down.
TTCAAAAGAATGAACCATAACTTCCCATGGATGTATTTTTCTGAATGCTCTCTTTTAGCTGAGTTGTCGTTGGGCCTAGCTTAAGTTATTATAAAATACATTCTACCACAAAGGAATTGTCATCTTCACACATTCACTGAAAACAAAATTTAGATGGTAAATATAACCACAAACATATTGGTCTTATACAAGTAGTGTTTGGTTGTCATTTTATTGTTTTTTGTGTCAATTAACTAAGTTCTAATTTTTTTTAAATTTTAACCTCTGCTTTTTGTGGGTAAAGTTAAATAAGGTTAAAATAATTTACTGTGTAATTATTCTGAATAAGCCAGGAAATAGTATTAACTATACTATTTAGGTTGAGCTATGACATTCAGATTTAACTAATGTATGTATTATGTTTATAAGGTGTGTGTAAAAACCCTACTGTATTACCGATAATACTCCAATGTGGTTGGCTGACGTGTTTAAAATTACAGCTGGGTGCCCCAAAGGTGTTTTTAATAAAAGAGTTCTCTCTCGCCATATAAGAAAATGATGGGACATTTTTAACAATACCTCCCTCAATCAACACCATTTGTGTAGTGTATTGCGAGCTACCCGGATGGGTAGTAGAACGCGGATGTAAAAAATATTTTACTAGTAACTGGCTGATGTGAGAAACTAGGCTATATATTGTGTTAGAATATATTTCTGGGGCCTATTGATAATATGTATTCATTCATTTTACATCACTTTCACTCAACTAATTTCATCAATTCAGAAGTAATTCTGACAAAGGTCGAATATTTTAGCACACTGTAACAAGTAGGTATAGTGTAAAACCGCTCCAACCCGGGTCCTACAAACAGTTTTCAAAGTTTGAGACCCGGCTGTGTGTGGTTTAAGAAGGGGGTGAGGGTAGGTTGTGCTCGCCAGGCTGCAAGCGGTCTACCACAGGCTCAGGGACATTGGCGAGCGAGAGACTGCCGCCAGTTTTGAGGGGAGACCGCAGTAATCTTCAGGTCAATCAAGCGTTGAGAGCTCTAGGTGGAGTAGGAAAGGCTGGGCCTTAGTGGCTATCAAGTTAAACCGCGCATTTCTCTCTGCCTAGAGACGGCTTCCTATCTTCAAACTAGTGGGCTTTCATAGCATCATCTTCACTTACATTGAATGCAGACTCACTTTAAAAACCCTTTGTTTAACTCTCATAAACAATGGAAAAAAAATCGCGTCTGGGCTACATCATTCGTAGCCCAGTTTGAGGAAATATTAGCCAGTGCTAATGTACTGTTTCCCATGGGACGCCCGAATGTACTAATCGTACATCATTTCTATAAAGGCTCTTTCTATGTCCCGATGGGGTGATGGTGATAGTGAGTATGAAGTTGGTAGTGAGTATGAGGGTGATAGTGAGTATGAGGGCGGTAGTATGAGGGTGATAGTGAGTATGAGGGCGGTAGTATAAGGGTGATAGTATGAGGGTGTTAAATAAGTAGAAACGCTCAAGACTAACCGACCAAACCCTAGTGACCGTTGTGGAAGTTACTCTTTCGGGAAAAATACCCAGGGTACCAGCCGGGAGTCTAGCCCGGGACCCCTAGGCTAGTAGCCAGGTGGACTGACCCCTACACCACGGGGATGATTGACACGGAAATAAAAGATAATATTTTCTGTCCTGTTGTTACAATAACCATCAGCCGTGTACACGTGATCTAACAGTTGTCAAGCTCATTTAGTCTAATTTACCACTAATGAGGAGATCGGGGCTGGAATCCCACCAGGTAGTATTGAGTGTGATTTTTCCAAAAAATATTTCCCACGCTTGCTCCCCGTAAAGCTATATTCCCTCTAGAAACTACCATCCTCATCTCTACTCCAGTAGCAGAATAATAATTATGTAGCAGTATAACATAGTGAAAACATTATTTATTTTTAGAATGATAATTTCTTGATTCCATGGAAAGGACTATTTTCTAGTAGGTTAGGCTGAAGATCGATTACGATATTTACAAAAGAAGCTGAACACTGTAGGAACTACCAATAAAAATTAGCCAAGTAATGGGCTAGGGGCCCTAATAGATTAGAGGCCGGTTTTGGTCAGCAAGCATACTTTAAACGATTAACTTAATATCAATCTACTTTATCTTGTGTCTAATGGTTGAAATAGTCAAAATAGTTTTCTGCATAATAATTTTTGAAGGTAATAGAGTCTATAAAATATAAAGTTTTTTTGTTTCTCACTTAAGGGCATTATTTAATTGCAAAATTAATTTTATATTGACTCAGTAAGCAAAATAAGATCTAATATAGAACACATAAACACCACAATTTAAGCAAATGATTTATTTTTATCAAGCGTAATCTTTTATTTTCTTCAAGTATAATTTGAGTGGAAATATTTTGTTTCCTTATAGAAAATGAAACTATTTTTAAAGGGTTGTGAACCGCTTCGGTTTTTTCATGGTCTAAGTCATCAGATTAACAATATGATAGACTGCTAATAATAGGGAGATAGGGGATCGAATGCTGGTTTGATGTACTAAGGGTGATTTTCCAAATTGGTTTACCACTTTCCTTTGACGCAATTACGGGCATATTTCTTCTAAATTATACCTTCCTCATCCGGAAAATATTAGCATAGTTAATACATATGTATAATCTGAATGGGAAGAAGGACGATGTTTTTTTTTTAAATCAAAAGGGGATATGAATTTTACTGCCCTCTTGGGATGCCCAAAAATTACACAGAATAATAAAAAAACTGTATTTTAAAAAAAGATCGAGACTTAATGATAAGTTGATAAAAATAGACTCCTACATAAACTTTCCTAAGTGAGAGCAGTCTAAATTGGACCCAACCTCACCAGCCCATAGTGAGAAGTGCCGACCAATAAAATGAATATATTGGTCAGACGAAGTGAACGACTAAGAATGCTCTCTCGCCTCAAAATAAATGTTTCGTTGCTTTCAGATAAATTGGAGACCTTACATTCGAAAAGCACGTAGACTGCCTGGGTCATAGCGATTTATCATTGCTTCAATCTTACAAGAAGATCTAAACAGAGTCCTTTGGAGTGTCAAGACATCAAATAAAACAGGATTATTTGGAATAACTTCTCTAATATTATTTAATACATTAGCGCTGGCGTTTAGTGTTTGAGTTAGGTCATCACATATTTAGACTCTTTCCTCGTGAAATTTATCATTTCCCCACAATGTGCAACTCCATAACTTAATAAATGGTACAGAACTCCGCACGTAAATTCTAGATCTATTGTCCAAAAATTGAGATATTTACTCAAAACTCCTAATATATTTGAAACAAGATAATACATACACTAGCAAACCCTAGCACAAATTACGCTATACTTACGTAAAACACTTTTGACTCCCGGTTTTAAAGTTTATAATATTATTTTTAAAGGATTAAAGTCTACATTTTATATTTGGACTAATAAAAAAGGTATATATTGGGTCCACAAGGTTCAAAACTTCGTATTAAAATTTCAAATTCATGTTAAGATTTTAAATTTTTTATAGGGGTTGCACATCTTCCGGTCATCGTATTGCTATTAAATTTCTCATTTAAAATTTTGACCAATAAATTAGGTAAATATTTACTATTGAGTCTAAAATGATAGAGATAGATCATTGCTGTACAAATATTTCCACTAAAAGGTTAAAGGAAAAAAAATATAAGCTTTTTGAGAGACACACTTACTCTATGGCATTATAGAGATTATTGAGTTAAAATTTAAGCAGTATCTCTGTACAACAAAAGATCACAAAAATGTATTAATATATCTGCCAATATCTCAGAAATTATTAGTATTATAAAAATACATTTAAGATAAAAGTTTTTTTAATTTTAATAGTATTATAATTTTGCTATGATATGCAGATATTTAAATTTCCACGTTTGTAGAGTACTCTAAAAGTCATTTTAATAGGAGAATGAACATAGACGTTTTGTTTATAATCTCAACGCCTAGATACGAGCTTTAATCAAAATCGTTAGAGCAGATTTTGAGAAAATTGAAATTTTCTCTTTTCGCTCTTTAGTAAACTACTCTTAATTTTAGGGTTAGGTAGACATACAGACAGACGGCATTGTAAAAACCACTTTTTATGATTCCGGGGGTCATGAAACGTCAACATACATAAACATCTCAGGTTAGATTTTATTGACGGTCGTAATAATTTACCCTGATTGTTCTAAAATTTAAAAAATATTTATAGGCCTGCTGACATATAATTTGAAAACATTGATTTAAAATGATTTATATTTCAAAAATGATTTTTAATAGGATAGACCTACATATTTGCAATGATAGGTAATTTGATAAATTCATTTTGACGAAAAAGTGAGAGTAGCCATTTTGTTAGAAATATTGATAAAAGCCTAGAAACGAAATTTAATCAAATATTTAGAACCGATTTCGATCAAATCTATTTTTTTCTCTTCTCGCCCTTAAGGAAACCACCCTTAATTTTATGGTTGGATAGTCAATTCCAAAAATCCCTCGGGGAAACCCTATGAAAACCCTCGATATCAAGTTTTAGCCCAATTGGTAAAATAGTCTAGGCTTTAGACTGAGGTGCAGACAGACAGACGGGCAGACAGACGGACAGATAGACAGAGCCACCATTACAAAAACCAATATTTTCTATTTGGGGGATTATGAAACGTCAGCATTCATCAGAATCTCGAGTTCGATTCTTTTGGCGATCACAATACTTGATCTACCTGTAAGGTAAAAAGGTAAAAATTACTTAAAGTTTTAATAGTGCTTAGAGGATAAGTTACAGTATATTTTGAAAGTTATCCTACACCTCTATGAACTGGTATAGGCAATGTATTTTTGTATTCTTCCTTAAAGTCCATACTAATAGCATGTAGAGCCTCACATAAATTATAATACCAACAATCCTAATAATTAATCAAACACTTTATATTGTTTCAAGAGAAATAAATATACATCAAAAATCTATGATATCTCTTTTTGGGAGACTTCACCAAACCACAGAAACTACTCCATTCTAAATGTATTTCATGGCATGGATCTGGTGCATCACATAACGTGCTATGGTTCACACACGTGTGTCGATATATCTAGGCTGTAAAACCACATTTCACACATTTACTCACATAACTACCAAACAAAGCTAAGCTAGTAATCTAAGACTTAAAATATGAACTAAGGTCTAAGCCTATATAAATTAGAGTCACCCTTATAAATATGAGTTTAATACCAATATTTACTAAAGTGGGTTTATTCACTTTAAATTTAAAAACCGTACCCTCGAATACAGAGATGTACCAAATAGGCTTTTACAAAACTAAATACTCTCATTATGAAGAAATTTTCTACAAGTTATGTAAATTCTCACATTATTGGCATCCAATTATATTAATTTTGTTAAAAACTTTCGTGATTGTGGCTTTTGTAACTTAATCCCATTTAATTATCACGTTTTAGCCATTCACTGAGAGTGTTGGAATCCTTGATTAGTACAGTGATGGTAATTTTTCAGGTTTTATTTGTCCATATTTTAAAATCCTTTCTTTTACTAGCTATCTAAAAACATAATTTTGTATAAAATGAGAACTTAATATTTCAATTAAAAGAGATTTTAATTAATGACTCTTAACAAAAGCTAAAATTAAGCTCATATATTTAATCAAATTATAATTATTTAAATAATGATATTTATATGAATAATTTACACATTTTGAGAAATAAAGATTAGTGTTTCCAGTAAAATACCATCGTTAATAAATACTATTATTATAAAATAAATATTAGCTGTGTGTAAAGGTATATCTAATTCATTTTATGAAGGCACTATATACTTATAAATATAGCCCTATACACTCTGTTTTATTACAAGTAAAATAATTTAATCTATTTAAATGAAGCTATGATAATATTTCATATACCGTTATGTAATTTTTTATTTTATAAATTTACTATATACTTATGAATATATTTATAGGCCTATATATACATGTTTTTACATAAATTTAAAATTCATCTTGTGGAAATTAGGTTACCGGTATAGTAATGCTAAAAAGCCCTATATTTTTATGTAAAGTATATATTTTTTATTTTATAAATGTACCACATATTTACACATATATATTTATACAAGCTTATAATTTATCTTAATTTAAATACAATAATTTCATCTGCTGAAAAAGAGGTAGAGATAATGTTACAGAGCTTAATCAAAAGTATATATTTTTTACTTTTATAAACCTAATATAAATATATAATGGAGTCTGTGCCAGAGGTCTAATCACATCTTTTCTCTCAAAGTCTACCATGAGTCGCACATTTCAAAGAACTTGTCTGTGCTAAATTTGAATCCCCTTCGTTACGGACAGCTGCGACGAATAAAGACATTGCGGCTTCCCCCCTCCCCTCTTAACCCTCTTCTGGATAATGAGCATCATTATGCCAGTCAAAAAGTGTGCGAGCTTCTGTCTGCGCCGCAAAATACCCCTCTCCCAAGTTTCTCCGTTGTACGTGGGATTGCGGGATTCTGTGCTTGATGAGATTTCGGATTTGTGCAAAGGAAGAGGACCATGTGTGTACACGTGACAAGGCATGGAGACACGTAGTGGATAATGCGCGGTTTCATACGGCCCCAGACAAAGGGTAATCAGCGCGTGAATGGTCACCAGAGTTGGGATACACACATTCTATCTCTCTTACAACGCGTCTATATACCCGTCCAGACTGCACGCGTTTTAATTACATTAGAGGGGGTACGGGTGAGGGAGGTACTATTTGAGAGGAAGTGTACCCTAGTTTTCGTAGAGTCGAGAGAGAGTGGGAAAGTATTAAGAAAAAACTACCCTCACTACACCCAGCCGGGATTAAGAGCAATACCTTCATGTCACTGACAAATCAGACCAGATGAGTCTAACGCCTCATCCTGCGTTTCCAACGATGCGATAGACACATTCTTGAAGAGACACTTCCTTTGAAGATAATGTTAATTTACTATAGGCCTATTTAAAGATTATATATATATCATTAAAGGAGGTTTCCTCGGTTATAAAGAAATTGCCCCACAGACGTTCAACTATAACGCGATATTTAATTCTTCAATACATTATTTCAAATTATGGTTTGCATTAATATAAAGTTTAAAGATTCCAAAAGGGCTCTTTTTATTTAACAACAATCTAATTTGAGTTTTATTAATATAAATATATGTGTGAAAATATAACATGGCTTTTTCCAAACACAAGTCAAGCATATTTGCGGAGTTGTGAGACTAGGCTTGACGAAAAAGGGCTCTAGATTTAGCCTTCCTCAAACAAATACAGTAATATTTTTGATTGGTTCACAAAATAAAATTTTAAGATATTAGAGAACTTAGCAGTGAGCCTTGAGATAAGTTGTTTCGCAGTTTAATATCCTTTTTCTTATTGAGATAACCAAGGGTACTCGTAGGTGAAAGACAAAGGGAAGTATAAGCTTATATATAACAGAGAAGTAGTTCCAGAAAACGATATAAACCATTGTATTTTAATCCGTATGACTTGACAGCTATTGAAACCTTCTTGCTGACCAAGGCAGCCGCCTTGATATAAAATATTCAGAATATTTTTCACGTTTATAAGTTTGACAGTATGCACAAGTCCTTTAATAACATATGCTATAATTTTTTCTGTATGTGGAAATTTATTTTCAATTTAATATAAAACAAATACATTTTATTGTGAATCCAAGGCCGTAATCAGGGGGGGTTCGGGGTTCAACCCCCCCCCCCCCGAAATTGTATGAACAAAATATATATGGCTTTATTTATGATTCAAACAATATCAAAATTAAGGTACAAGTACAAATTAGGGGGCAGGGGGTTATGTTGCCATAAAGAAACACTTTAGACAACTTCTAGAGCTGTTTAATATCTGGAATTTGTCCTAGCCTTCGGCAGTTAATGGGTTATGTTACCATAAAAAAAACACTTTAGAGAGCTTCTAGAGCCGTTTAATAATTAGAATTTGTCCTAACCTCCAATAGTTAGGGGGTAGTTTTGCCATAAAAACACTTCAGATAGCTTCTAGAACAGTTTTTTATTTATAATTTTTTCTAGCCTCCATCAATTGGGGGATGAGCCCACCAAACCCCCCCCCTTCCCGAAATTACTAGCTGGCTACGGCCTTGTGTGAATCTATATTATAGTCTGCATTAATTAAAGGTGTATCATAACATTTGGAACCCACCTCAAGAGTATATTCAGGATGTATAAACATTGATAAAATTGTAAATGAATAAGTGTAGTTTTGAGCTTAATATTACACTATTCTAAAGCAGTGATATGAAATAGCATTCAGGACAAGATTAGAAATATTCTCAATTCGAATGCATTGAGTTGGCAAAAACTGGTCAAAAAATATAGTATTTTTAGACTACTGTACTGATTTTGGACTAAATTTATTTCAAGTATTAATTTGTTTAAAATACATGGTTTGGCCATAACCTATTTATTTATTTGAAAATAGAACATATGTGTTAATATATAGAAGTCCTATTATTGGTTTGGGAAAAGAAATAAAGTACAAACTATATTTTTTTTTAGAAAAACTGATTCACGGTGAGTAAAATCAATGTAACATATATTTATAAATTGAATAAAAACATAACCACATCTGTGGGCAAGTAGTACAAATGGCAAGATAGTTTGGCCTGGTATTCTGGTGGTGGGATGTTAGTGTACCGAGGGAGTTGGGTTATTTGTTCTCCACTCTCTCTCTGAAAAAATATGGTACATTTGTTCTAGATTACACCTACCTCATCCATATAATATAAGTGTAAATAGTATGTTTGCGCATTAGTTGGATGGGTAATTAGAATAAATGAAAAATAATATATTTTTTTAAAGTAAAACCTTTTTAAAACAATTTGCAATAATCTAACAGAACTACGTTTGATGTAAATTTACATTTTATGATTATATCTATAGTGACAAATTGGTTTATAATAAATTGATTGATAAATAAAACATCAATTATATTTTAAATCCGAAATTTTGGAATTTTCTTATTGGTTTTGTGGTGTATGATCTAGCTCAATCAATCAATAATCAATCATCTAGATCAGTGGTTCCCATATTTTTTAATGACGTAGCACCCCATTAATTTCCGTAATTTGGAGTACCACCAAGATAATGATGAATATTTACTATTTAGGTACATTTTAATGGCTCCCAGGAATATATTAACACAGATTGGGCGGCTGTCTGAGCTTGACTAGTTGTTTCCACACCTCCAACCATTGTTTAAATCTGTTTTTACTTAGGAATGGACCTGGTCCGAATATATTTATAAGATCTGATTAGGCTCATCTTTTTGTTACTTTAATTTGCTTGTTTTGTTTTGCTTCTCACCATACAACGGGAATAACGTTACGTACCACTGGTGGTACGCGTACTACAGTTTTGGAACCACTAGTAAAGTATCCAAAAGGAAGCAATTACCATCCTAATATTAATAAAAACTGACACAAGTACAAGTAACATTCATCTTGATGTATTTTAAGGAAAATCTGGTTAAAATAATACAATTATAAAATGCTAAATCGCAGCTTTTGAAAGGTTTTTGTGAATTCATTTATTATAAATGACATGTCTTTAAAAACAATTGACACTTTAGTAAAGAGTATCACTATTTAAAAAGTTTTAGATACGAATATTTAAGTTTTCAGAGCTAAGTCATTGGTTGTGGGTTATTAGGGCAGGTCAATGCTAAAAAAAATACAAGGATATTCCCAGTACATTTCATAAAGAGTAAGACTAATTAATGTTTTCTAATTTTTAGCTTATGTATATTATACTTAAATTTACTTAATCTAAATATCACTTAACTCATCCCTAAAACGTGCACCTAGTAAATAAGCGTACACCAAGAAAGGCTAGTAAGTCGAGGCGCTTAAAAAACTCTTTAACTCAATGATAAAAGCTTTTATTTTACCACTATTATTAATTTATTTAAGTTATGGCTATATGACTTTTCAATATTTCTTCCTATTTCTAAAGTTTACAAAATAAATTGCTTCAAATTTAACTAAAACGTTAAACTGAAAGAGCAATAATCATCTGACCATGAATTGTAGACATTATTAAGTTTGAGTTCGAATATCGACTGGTTTTTACAGAGGTGTTTGTTTCTTAAATAGTCTCATACTCATCCTCCAAGAAAATAACAGTACGTTTACTCTAAATTATACCTTTCTCAACTACCCAACATTCTGTAGCTATTTGCGAGTTAAATACCCCCACCAAAGTCTTATAACTTACTACGAGTCAAAGACCCTCACTCATATTTGGTAACTTATTAAGAACTAAAGACGCTCAAATACATTTGTTAACTTATTATTAGTTAAAGACCCTCACCTACATTTGTTAAACTATTAGAAGTTTAAGACACTCACCTATATTTGGTAACTTAGTACGAGTTAAAGACGCTCACCTATATTTGGTAACTTATTACGAGTTAAAGACGCTTACCAAGGTTTTGAAACTAATTAATAACGTGGCATAGAATATTTGTTGTGATGTATTGCCGTTTCCATTTGTCTTTAAACAAGAGTTTTCTGTGGCTCACCACAAGAGTATTTCTAGGTTAAAATAATAATTACAATTATGTTGAAGCACCTGCTGACTAATAGCAAACACGAAAACTATATTTCCGACACTTTAGCTCTGTCGGAGGCATTGAAGATTATTGAACTAAGAGTCCCAGGATCGATTCCCCAACTTGAGTGAAAACAATAATAATCTGGAAACTGTAACAAGTTGTTGTGTTCGGTTTATTAGAGTTAAGTTAGATTATAATTCGTGTGCAAGTTTAATTAAATGGTTATAAAATTTAGCAACAAACACGTTACATAAAATAAAAATAGCCATATCTACCTCATCATTGTCAGATGAACTAGTATTGTGTAAATAAATTATTTTTAAAAGCGTTCAACACAGCTGAGTAATATTTCAAAAAGAGGCAAGCGGTAGAACAGCGAACATATTTTTGTTAATGTCAACATATTTAACTTGACACCTTCGAGAGTGAGACTATTGGTCGAATGTGACAGCAAAAGAACAAAGAGTTTATGATTGGATGAAAGTAAATGACGTAGTAATACTTAGAATGGTTAGATTATCATAAATATTAAAATGTAAGGCTGACCTTAGAAGATAAGTAATGTTAGGTTTATTGAGAATCTATTAGTAAAAACGGTATCCTAGAATTATTAAAATTAATAAAACAACTTTCTTATATTCTTACGTTAAATCATATAGTCTACATATGTAGTTTTTTTATAGATAATATTAATAACAATAAAACAATGATAGTAAAATAGTAAATCATAAATAAGTTTGTATTTTCTAAACTGCACTTTATAGCAGAATCATGCTAGAGATAAAAGCTAAATTTGTCATATAGTTTACACTTTCTCTTCTTAGTAGACTTACCCATAATTTAATTGAAATATAAACTATTAAGTCTATAAATTATACGATTGCGCCAAATAATCTCATTATTATATGAAGCGCCTTTATCTTAAGCAAAACATCTATTAATATTTACCTTTTTCCTTTTCCTTTTTTAAATTTCAAATAGAATCTATTAGAAAAAATAAACTCAGGAAACAATCCATACCATATACGATTGTTTTTACAGCCCATATTGGTTTGATGGCTTGTGTTTGAAATGAATGCAGATGTGTGTACATTTCTCTGACCAAGATACCGGTAAAAAACAAACACATTATTATTAGATTCTTGATGGGATTTTTCATGTTGGTATTTTAATCAAGTTTATTTGTTTATTTTTAATTTGAGAATGGAAATTCACATATGCCATTTTCTTATTTATGTATACGAGTAAATATTGTTTCTGAGTTGAAATGATGATTTACCAAAGCCCACTTCCATAAGGGATACTTCAATCGTTATAGAGATAAAATAAACTGGAATAACCAATTCGTGTTATTGGCACGTTCTGGAGTTATTACTACATTAAAAATTATATCATATCAATGATCTAATTCCAAGGTTTGTACTTTATTGATCTACCAATTTTATTATTTTTGGCTTGAGGGAGTAATATAATTTTTTTTCTATTAAAAATTAATGTGTCTGCCTATATTTTGTTTGGTTAGTATAATTAGTAATGCCTAAGGGCGGAAAATATTAGGATAGCATTTATATCATATTTCTACCTTCATGCATTAGTGCTAATAATATCTGATAACAAATAACAAACCACTTCATATATAAACCCCTAAACTTCAGTAAATATCAAATATATTATCACAATATTTAGAGAGACATTAATTAATTTGGATGTAAAATATTTTGCTGCTATATTTATAAATAAATCAAATATCAATTTGTCTTATAATAATAATTTTATAAGCCCGTTTCCGGTAATAGAAATTACGAGGAAATGATTGAAGAAATTTTGACAAATGACCTCTATTTTTAAAGGTTTGATGGTCGAGGATGTCGGCAAAAATAGTAGTTTCCAAACAAAATATGAATTTCCCAGATAATTTTCATATTTTCATCCTTTGTTTGCATGAACATGGAAAACCTGATTAGTGCGTCATCGTTTATCTGTAGATAGAATATTTCGGTCTGGCTACATATAATACACCTCAAATATTACTTTAGTGTTATGGTGCAACAAATAGAAAAATTACGGCAATTATTTGTATATTTATCAAACAAACATTATTTTGCATTACTGATTTTTATCCTTCCTCTTCTTTGTCTTTAAATATTATCTCCTGCTCGTATGTATAATTTGATAAGCCATTTTCCAGTTATGAAAATTAAGAGAAAATAACTAAACCAATTTTGATAAACGACCACTCATTTTAAGGTTAGGGTTTGAGGATGTCACCAAAAACAGTAGTTTCCAATGGAAACCCTATTTTAACCGTATATTTCCAGCTTTTCATTCCTTGTTTACATCAACAAAGAAACCCTGATTTGCGCGTGATTTTATACCTATAAATAAAATACTTTTCTTTGGTTAAAAATTATAGCTCAACTTTTATTTGAGTTTTACGGTGCAAAAAATATAAAAATTATGGAAACAATTTTTATATACTAAAAAGACCTATTATAGTAGTTTAGAAATATATTTTTAAAAACTGCATTGATACTTTTCCTTCCTTAGTTTTTATTTTTGACTTTGATCACAAAATGGCCATTTTATAACTGGTCTATGAACATCTTTTACATACATTCTTTGATTAAAGGAACTAATTTCCAAGACGGGGGGAAAATGCATTGCTATTAGAGTGTTTCTATCAATGATTTGCACTTAAATCAACAATAGTGACTATAATTCGCAAATTAAAAGGTTAAATAGTCAATTTTGCGAAAATATTTTCTTACGTTTTGTTTCGCGGATGAATTATAAATTAAAAATAATATAATTTTGGTTAAATATATATTGGAATGAATTTTTTATTTTAAAAATTGATTAAATGATATTGAAATGTGTTTAGATAGCTAATTTAAATGTTTAAGTACTGTTTTTGGTGTTCATTTTTTTTCAAATAATATCCTAATACCAATAAGTTCAGCTAGGTTTCCTTGCTATTGTTATTTTTTAGTCTATGCTGATAGTACCTCAAAGTGATATTTTATGCATCCCATCAATTTTATGATATAATTATAAGTGTTATGCTTATTTTTTCAAATAATACTTTAATACCAATAATTTCAACTATTATGTTCCCATGCTACCACTTGATTTTGAGTGGATAATATTTAAAAGTAAGGTTATTTTACCCCATCCATCTTCTCATACACAAACCTTCTCTCAAATACTAAATTTCTAGCAAACACTCAATATCACACAATCTCTTTCTAACACACACACTTTTTCACAGAATCTCTCAAACACTTTATCTCACACATATTTTCTCATATACTCACTATCACACACACACTTGATTTAACACACTCTCTCTAACACAATATTTAATTCACATTCATACACACACAATTTCTCTCACATAAACTCTCTTATTTTCCCTCGCACAATCTCTCCATCTCACACTATCTCTTTAACACAATCTCTCCATCTCACACTATCTCTTTAACACAATCTCTCCATCTCACACTATCTCTTTAACACAATCTCTCCATCTCACACTATCTCTTTAACACAATCTCTCCATCTCACACTATCTCTTTAACACACTCTCTCACTATCACTGGCTAACACTCACCCGCTCAATCTAACTCTTTCACAATGATTTTATATTACCAACAATCTCAATCTCACACATACACAATCCCACATTTAAACACTCAACACTCAATCTCACACTCACAAACACACTCACCCACGCAGTCACTCACATACTCACAACTAACAATTACATTTTCTCAATCTCTTACCCTCCTTTCCTTTATATATTTTTATACATAATTTTAAAAGACCGTTTCCGGTAATTGAAATTACGAGAAAACGGTTAAATCGATTTGGACCAAAGAACACTCATTTTATAGGTTTGAGGTCCAGGAATCCGGCAAAAAATGTAGCCTACAGATGAAACTCAATTTTCCTAACCAAAGTTCTGTACTTTCCTTCTGTGTGGGCAGTGGTTCATCTGTTAAATCATTCTTTGTTTACATCACCATGGAAACCATGATTTGTGTGCAGTTGTATCTCAGTAAATAAAATATTTCTCTTGGTTAAAAATAATAGCAACTCATTTCTTACCTGTGTGGTTTGGTGCAATGAACAGATAAAGAGTTGGAAAAGGGCTTGATTTAAAGTTATTATCATAATATATGAATGATATGAAGGGGGAAAATATATGTTTTGATTCAAATTAATAACCTAAAGCTAAATATCTATATGGAGTTGATAGCGTTTGACAAGTAAACTTTTAACTAGAAAGTTGATTAAGGGTCTTTTATAAAGATAATTGGAGATTAAAATGTCAGAATACATTTTAGTGCAATAATCTACAACCATCGCTGCAACGATCCACTAGTAAATAATATATAAATGTAAATATATATTACTTAATTACATACTATATGGCATTAGTAATACAAAAGTTCATTGCTGCAATTACCAAAGTAAGCCACTTATCTTTATCTTGAACTAGTTCTAAAAAGTCCATCTCATTACACACACGTCTATTCTAATGTTATCGTTCCATCTGCGTCTAGGTCTTCCCAATGGGTTTACAAGTCAATACCTCTACCAAAGTTATAGATTCTCCCATTTTCGCTGCATATCCTGCCCACCATAATCTAAGAGACCTTACTATTTTAACAATGCCTTGTGATGAGTACAGGGTATGTAGCTCATCATTATGTAATTTACTGCACTCCCCAGTAGCCCCACACCTTTTTGGACAAAATATCTTCCTAAGCACCTTGTTTTCGAACACCCTAAATTTGTTTTCATCATAAAAGGTAAGAGACCACGTTTCACACTCATAGAGAACAACTGGTAAAATTATTGTTTTGTATATTCATTCCTTGACAGCAGGTGAAAATACAAGTTAATGACCGAGTAATAGCATGCATTTCTCAACTGAAGTCTTTTTCTAATTTCCAATCTAATATCGTTATTGCTACCTAGTTAAAACTGTACTTAAATATTTAAACTCATTAACCCTGTCTAATTATATGTTGTTCGCAATAATCTCTAAATTGTTGTCTTGAATTTGTGCTTTCTTTTTGATCATAAACTTAGTCTTTTCAGCATTCACTTCTGAACTTATTTCCTTACTAGCATCTAGTAAATTGTCTGAATTTCTTGCAACAGCTTCCTTACTATTACCCAACAAAGTTAAATCATCTACCTATACTTATAGCTGCATTTTATATATTTATAACTTATTTAATGCACACACTATTTAGTGTGCGCATTAAAGAAATTATAGTATATGCTTTGATTTCAAGATACGTTTGATGAAAGTTTTACCATATGTTTTTCTGTATGAAATTTTGATTAACCACTTTTATTGTATCATAAGTTGGTGCTCATAAGTATATGATAGTTGAAACATGTTTATCTTTGTTAGTTATTAACTCATTACATTTCTATATTATATACTATCAACATAGACAGAAACATCCTGGTTTAAAACGTAATGTATAGGAGAGAAGAGGGGGATTAAATAGGTTCTGTGTACAAGAGATATAAGAAAAATATTTTTTATTTCTCGTTATTGCACAAGGTGTGTAAAAACGCAAACACTCTATTGGGTTCAATTAAATGACTTGTTTCTCATTCTCGTTGTATTCTCCAGTTTGATCTCTATAATACGTTTGGTTTCTGGAGCTTACGTTGTGTCTAAACATATATCACGTGACTGTAGGCCACTGAAGTCTGAGACGAGTGAAGCTGGGTTGTGTTTAGTGTGCGGCTGTTATTCCTGCTAGGATGACACCAACAATATATCTCTTGACACAGAAGTAAGAGTTGATAAAAACCATAGCTACAAAATGTTATTCAACTTGAAAACTACAAACCACAATTTATCTAGTCTATGGAGAGCCTTGTATTACAAAGGGGCTTACCAGCCTCCCTCCCTTTTCTGAAACATACATACAATCTTTGTTTTTATTGCACAATTATTAGTAACTGTAGATTATCCCTTAAAATAGAAACATGTAAATGTTGTTAATTTCTTAAGTAAATTAAGGATTTTAATTGTTTTAAAAATATTTATATAATAGGCTATAGATCTTTTATAAATTTTGCAAGTGTATTATTGGAAGT
Source organism: Timema genevievae (assembly GCA_902155825.1). NCBI lineage: Eukaryota > Metazoa > Arthropoda > Insecta > Phasmatodea > Timematidae > Timema > Timema genevievae. Next base: position 111,901 of record CABFWO010001525.1, on the reverse strand, counting down.
TTATCCTAAAATGACCATAAATACCCCCTAAAAATACATGTTGAGGCCATATAATACCTAATTTTTTCTAGAGCTAAATTCCTGGACTCTTTCACAGCCCATTTTGTGGCCCAATATCCCAAGATTGGACCCTGGTATTATTAGAAAATTCCTACACCTCAATGTAAAGCCAAACATTTAAATCAACACTATAGGCTTTGCAGTTATACTTAATTTTAGTTTGAGTGGTAGAAGCTATCTAGTGAGAAACTATATCACTTACTTACTCTATGGCTTGAAAGTTCATTGCAACACTTAGAAAGGTACACCACCCTGACCCTATCTTGAACTAGCTCTATCCAGTCCACCTCATTACACCCTATCTCTTTCAGGTCCATTCTAATGTTATCCTACCATCTGTGCCTAGGTCTTCCCAATGGTCTCTTCCCATTTTGTTAGCCTGTCAATCCCTGAACAAGGTTTTGAATTAATCCATTCACGCTGCAAGTCCTGCTTACCGTAGCCTGCGAGATTTTACTATCCTAATCCTAAGGGATATAAAAATTTACTGAATCTACATAATGTTGTATTTATCATAGTGGAATGACAGTTCAGGCTAGACACTAAGCATTGCCAATATTAGTGAATCAAGCTTTAAAATTGTCATTTGTAAATAGTATGAAAAGTTTTCAAACATAAATTTCTTACCCTATTTTCTAAGATAATGTCTACCTCAACCAGTAATTCAGCCTTATCACGTTTTTTTAATAGTAATACAAATCAATAGTTGTTTTCTTTGGGTCGTCATCAATGTTCATTGCAGATTTACAATAGTGTCAAGTAAAGGCGAGAAAAAGAGATAGTTTCACTATTGGGAGGGTTTATCGTTTGAAAAATATTGTAAATTATTTTAAATAAAGTGCGACAAGTATTATAACATAGTAGATAGGCTATGCAAACCCATGCAAGCCTTAATAAATGTATAAAATACTAGAATCTAAAATACTAACTAAATATCTCGGAAAACTATATGAATGGAAAATATTTGAAAATTAAACTTTCACAACCAACACGTTGCTACGTTATATATAAGACTGGATGGGAAGGATAATGATACATAACCAATCTAGGAAATGGTCGTTAACTATGATTGGATGCAAGTGGTCACAGTTCTGGTTGAGAAGGAGCTTCACGTCACAATGAAACAAGGCAAGTATCAGTTTGTACCGTCTTTCACCTCCACCTAGTCAATGCAATGGAAGCGTAACGGAGGGTAAAGAAATACAAGAAATAATGTTGACAGTTTATTTAGTATAACCAAAAATAGACTAATGTACAAAATCAGAGGACCAAAAGGGTCCGGAACATTCATAACAGAAATCACTCCGTGGAGCATTCGACCTAAAGGTCACCAAGTTAAATTTAGATTCAAAGATTAGTTCATAATTCATCAAAGTTACCCAGTTCATTCGTATGGTTCGTGGATAATATCTATATTGTGACAGTCTAATAAGTAGGACGCTCGTCCTGGCTCCAGCAGCCTGAGCTAGTCTTAGCTATATATTCTCCTTCCACCATATAATCAACATAAGTCTCAAAAGACTATAGGCAACATCTCTGTATACTTTGCCAAAATAAAGTTTGTCCCATTTGAACGCAATTAGCAACTTCCTATCGCTCTGCATTACAGAGTAAAACCTTTATACATACAACCATATTTAAATATCATTAGCTAGAAATTTTATTACCTAAATATTTGCTTGCAAAAGTTTATAAGACTCACATTAAAGTCAAACCTACTACACATTTCTGTCACTAGTCCTACCAGAGTTCCTAAAGAAGAACCCTATACAACATTTAAAATGTACATGGTGTCTGGTACACAACTACCCTACTCATTTGATATTTACAATTAATCTCTTCATAATTTATATTTAACATTGAGCCGTGCTCTCAGTCTAAACCTCATAAATGCAACAACAAGGTATGTTAACCGTCAGATGTGCCATAATGGGCTGTTCCCATTAACTAAATCTAATCAAGTCTTTCAATATTAATTTCATTTTAAACCTATGCTAACATAACGTAGCTCAAGGATATACGTGCCTAACATATAACGTACATTAAGAACCTAAACTTAAGTATCATATAAATATACTGTTTAACCCTCTGGTTGAAAGTACCCCAAGTTCGACTAATTAAGGTAAGAGAGTACATAGCACTCAAAGTGCGCCAAAGGAATTTAAAGTTAATCTCAACGAGTCGTGGTTACGCCACTTAAAACTCATCAACAATGAAGCAATCGAAATCAATCGAAGTTAAGTCTAACAGTGAATTTGGACAATAGTTCCCCCCATAATAACGCCGAAAAAGAATTTAGAAAAGTAAATAAATATTCCCAGAAGAGACGTTTAACAACGCTCTCACCTTAATGAAGCCTCCGATGTAATTAGTAAAGATTTGAAACATACAATCTGTTATATACGATTTGCCAGCGTCGATTCTGACCTCAGAGAGGGGAATTCGGAGGGGAGAGGGAAACAAAAGAAAGGACACGACTAGCGCTCCGGGTGGGAAAAGAGGGCAACTCTGGTAACATAAAGATAGCGCTGTTAGCATTTAATTAGAACAACCGGAAACTGGTTGAGTCAAGTTTGATGATTTCTTCTTCGTGGTGGGCGGGGCCTCGATCGCCGGCGAAGTGAAGTCAGCTGGCCCGCCTTCACTTGGTGTTGAGATATTCTTGTGTGTGTACGCGAGCATGATGACTGATTGGACGGGCCGTCCACAGGGCAGTTTGGTGAGTAGAGGCCCATTATACTTGGCGTTGAGTCGGTTGAGCTCGTATTTGTTGGTAACATCGTTACAAGTTCACGTTTGGAAAGAGATGTGTGCCAAAGTTAACACGGCAGATCTGACTGAGAGAGAGCTTCGATAGTTAGTGAGACGTGGAATTCATTAATAATGTTTACGAAAATGTGTCCCCATCGTGTAGGCGCATGGCAGGACTCAGTTAAATTTGGGATAGAGTTTTGTTATTGGGAGAATTTGTGCTATTATAATAAAAATAGGCATCAGGAATAAATGGATCAGTTCTGTATACGATGATAGGACTAGGAAATTTTAGCTGTGGTTGTCCCCCCAGTTGATGCCAATCTTCTAGACTATTTCCATCAGTTTCTTCCACTTTACTCTATCAAGTTTCTTTTCCCTGTTGATGAAACCAATATAGACCTCTTCCTTGATTTCCAACACATTCACCGAATTTATTCTCAGCCATCAGATGGCATAACTATTTCCTTTTCCTTTTCTGAAGCCAAATTAATCTTCTGCCCTCACACTTTCTATTTCCTTTTCCATTCGCCCGTTGAGTATGAGAGATGAGGCTGATAGTCTTGTGGGTACTGCATTTCTTAGCTTGTTTCTTCTTCTTTAGAGCCACCATGGCTATGTCTGTAAAGTCCTTGGGCCATTCTCCTGCTTTATATAACCTATTTATAAGTTTTGTTGGTGCCATTAATCCATTGTTTCCAAGTTTCTTCAGAAGGTCATCTAATATGTCGTCATCTCCAGCAACTTTCCTTCTTTGCATGTCCATTATGGTTCTTTCCACTTCACTCTTTATAACATTAGGTCCTTTTTCATCTTCTGCTTCAATCTCCAAGATCCCTTGTCAAATTCCCTTGTCTGTTCCTCTTCTTTGCTTGTTGCTAAGCCTAATATAATCTTCTTTGTGAACTTATTTACATTTCCTTATTTTTCCATTTTCTAAAGCATTTATGTTATTGCCCAGGGTTTTCGTGCAGTCCTTTTCAATATTCCAACATTGTCATTTAGCACTTTCAAAAACTATTTTTAACTCAATTCTACTTCCCTTACGCACTTATATTCTCTTATATCACCTTACTTAGCTTGTGTTCTATTGTTCTATTTATTATTATCTATAATTATTAATAGTATACTTTTACTATTGGTTAGCGTATTTGATATTTTTATATGTTAGGGATTATTTTAAATGATCAATTAATTTTCAATATGAGCAGGCACCTTTCTATTCCTTAGAAACGTAGGAATAAGGAATAATTGAATTTGGTTTCGTTTCCTGTATTAGTATTGTCACATAATAGAGTTGGCTTTTGTGTTGATGCCTTGGCTTGACGGCACTCTAATTATAAATTGCTGCCTCACATACAATATAGTTTAACTTACCAAACAGAGAGTAGTTAAACAATTTAATAGCGTATAAAACACGAATAGTTAGTAATGCGCGGTGCTAAAAAAACTATTTAATTTGTGGTTTCCAAACCATGCCCCCAACTTTAAGAGGACTGATTAGGTAGCAGAGATATTGCCAATCAGATGTTATGCTACTGATAAAATCTCAAACAATCCATGAGTTTGCCTTGTGTTCATTTTGATATAGCTCCATACAAATATAAGCTTGTACACATAGTTTAAAGGTTAAAGTTTTTTATTCAGAAAAGTCCAAAAATATTTTGTTGATCATTAATATCTCAATGCGCGGTACACAAAAGGTAATTGGTATAGGAGCATATAAAGGACCTTTGATAAATGAATTGAACGATGTAATGGAATAGTAGGATAACAACACAGATATTAGTGATATTTGTTTTATACTCTTCCTGCTGGTTTTCCTACTGCCGGAAAGTTCCACATTTCCACCCAGTAACGTCAATAAACACACTTAATTGAATTTATGCTTGAATATTCTAGTGCCTTGAATATTTTATTAATTTACACCCTAGATTAACTGATGAAAAATTACAAAATTGAATTGGTGAATTTTTTTTTTCAAGTGCCCGATGTTAAATGCCTACTAAACGAATCACTACTATATTAAAACCTGAATCGGTCATCTCATGGTATAAAGCGATTGAAAAACCAGCGAAAGGGTTCTAGAAGTTAGTAGTCCTTATCAGGTGTACTGAGGGTGGAAGTTCTTAAATGGCTTCTCAGTATCCGTCCATACACATGCTTGTGCTGAACATTTCCTTTGACATTCCAACTTACCCGTTTCTACTCCATTAGCAAAATTAAGGTTGTGTACAACCCAAACGGGCACTAAGGCACGGGGAAAGAAAACATTATATCAAAGAGAAAATTCTGAGGTTGGGCTATATTGTGTATGCACGTGATTTAAATTCTTATAGTTGTAATATAATATGTAAAGTTTGAAGAATAAACCCGCTGCACAGCCTCAGTTTTCCATTAGTACGTATGTACAATTTCAGTTTTTAAGCTGTATTTGTTTTTAAGCTACCCACACTGATATTCACGTAGTGTAAGGCATTACGATCATATTATATACAAAAGTAGAAATAAATTCCCCAATTGTCTTTACTACCAGTATCTCCAAGTAGCTACGGGTACCGAGTTTCTTATTTGTGAAAAAGAAAAAATATTTTCTCCTGGTGCACAGCCTAACTTTTTCCTAAATACTTATGGGTATGTCAAATTTAAGCTTACGTGGAAATATTAGCCAGTACTAATGTACCGTTGTCCGGGGGACGCCCGAATGTACTAATCGCACATCCTTTCCGCGGAGGTTATTTCCACGTCCCAATGAGATGAGGGGATGATAATAGTGAATATAGGGTGTGGAACCTGTGGAAACATTTAACCTAACTCAAGCCTAGTTAAACAAACCCTGGTGACTGTTGACATTATTTCGCCTTCGAGAAAAATCCCCCGGTACACGCCAGGAATTGAACCCGGTAACTCTAAGTCAGCAGGAAGGGGCTTCGACCACTATATTATTAGGTCAGCTGTAATCATAGATGTTATAATTTGTGTAATATTATCATTTTTATGAAGTCCCGTTAAGAGTTATGAGAAAAAAAGGCGATTATTGTAGGTTGTTAATAACTTAAATATGTTAAATATCTTTTTTTATTAATTCTAGCTTGTAGTGGTCTAGTTATTAACAGACGTTAGGTAGTCTCCATTTTTGACTAAGGGGTTCAATATTTATTATAAAAATAAATTCATATGCAAACAAGGATAAGTAATATTTCAATTTTTTTTGACAGCCCATGACCGATATAACCTGATGAGGACTGACCTCCCCCCTTGGAGTATAGAGATATACCCAAATGTGTACGGAGGAATAGTGGTAAGTACCCCAACTTGGGTTTGGTGTTAAATCCCCAAACTTCTCCACACCAGACAATATTGTTGCCTCAGCCCACGTGTACCATAATATGTGTTTAAAATCACTCATCGTCGAATATGTATAAAACCAAACGTTCTTAGCTATGGAAGTTGGATAATAAACTTAAAATGTTAATGTCTGTATATTTGTAGAATCAGAATTAACATTTATTTTTGTTTCAAGTGTATGTTTTGACCTTGTACGAAAGCCTTGTAGTTCTCATCAGTGTAGTTACATTCTCCGGTCGTTGTATGGTAGTAAATCTTATCACAGCAGTGCACTCTACATTAATAACCCCACATGGGGCCACCGGGGTATTTATAGGCACTGGAGCCATCAAATAGCAAGGAAAGTCAATACCTCCCTCAACATTTAGGGGATTTATTACAGAGCTAAGATAGACTGACTGACTCAATCGTCGAGGAAGTTGTTTGGTGTGGTTTATCATATTGTCTATTTTATAGTTGGAATTATTCTTTAATCAGTTACCGTCTGAGTAAATGGCAAATCAGGTAGAAGAACAGGCATAATTTTTTCTAAACGCTGATAAAATAATTTATATTGAAGTGTATTTTCTTACAAAAATTAATAATTAAAAACGGCTTTGAGTATTAATTTTATATATAGGCTAATTTTATGTTGATAAATACTTTTATATGTACATATCTAGATATACTTCATAAATAAAATATATACTTTATTTATATATATATAAATAAATAAAATATATACTTTATTTATATATATATATAAATACTAACTTTATATATATATATATGTAAATAGTGCACGATGTGATACTGTCAATCTGTATTTTACATGATAATATTTACATTACTCAGTAAGGTATCATTCAGAGGAAGTTAAGCCATATTATCATGCAGTATGAGTGGGAATCCATTTAAGAAAATTAAATTCAATTCTAGATAGGATGGAATTTAAGGCTTTATCTTTCCGTAATCAGCTAATCAGACTAGACGAGACTGAAGCCTTTGTCGGAGTGCACCCTCCCGTCTCCCATGCTAGTGCAATAAGTTAGTTTATATCAGGTTCATCAATAGCTTCAATAATTTGGTATAATATGTATTTAAATCAGGTTTCCTGGAAAGGATTTTCCACTCTAGACCTTTGACCTTGTATAGTTCTGCTCCAGAAACTTTGATATCCAGGCTATTTCCAATATTAAGGACATATGCTGTCACATATCCTAACAATAATTTACATACCTCATTATTTAAGTTAGTAAAGTCAAGGAGTGCAAAGGCCTTAATCCTTGGTAGTAAGATAAATCTTTTAAATTCGCCAAGAGTTAACAAAATAAAGTGCAATTCGTTACGATATTTGATATAAGCGAGATTTTACTAAAACAGTTTCGTGCTAGCCATGTAAAGCACATAACCACTGAAATGCCTCAGCAAGAACCTTCCAACAATTTACCCCTTCTCAAACACTGAGAAAGGGTTTTAGCGCCACAGACGTATTTACGGACAGAAGACCAAGGCAATCTCCCAGGGCGTCGACATTTGAGATGTGGTAAATTTCAGCAGGATAAATAAGGAGGTTTAAAGCTGTTTAAGGCAAGACTATTGAATTGGATCTGCTGAAAGCAGTGGACTAAGAGAACCTGATCTATTCCTGAGAGGGAAGTGAGGAGATGTGTGTCTAGCGCAAATAGAGGGAAACTTGTACGTCTCTTGGGACCTCAGCTTGGTCCAGCCGCAGGCGACAGGAAGATGCTAGAACATGGAAGGGACAGAGGAAAGGAATTGAGCCTAGCCCTAGAGAGTGGATAGCCTAAATACTTCTTCACTGACAAACTAAGCCATGCTGGTGAATTAAATAACGTCATTTATATCGGGTGGTATTATTCAGAACATAGACTATGGTGACCGGGTAGGTTCTACTCTATATATTAACTAGAGCTATACACTAATTCTTATGCACTAATTCTAATCCACTAATAAAACAAGAATAATTATGAATGAGAGTATGGGCTGAACGATTTTCATTTAATCCTCAAATTGAAATGATATAAGAAATTATAACTATAAAGTTCTAAATATATTAATTGATTGAATAGAGAACAATTGCATCTGGAGAGAAGTTTGAATCCTGGCCTACTGTCTTTATAAGTATTGGCTACCCTATTGACGGATCTATTCAGGACCTCGTCCATGTCATTGTGTCACTCAGCCTTACTCACCACCTTGTCATTTCATCACTGAACCGTGTACAGAACCTTGTCATTTCATCACTGAACCGTGTACAGAACCTTGTCATTTCATTACTGAACCGTATACACCAAATTTTCATTTCATCACTGAACCATATACAGAAAATTGTCTTTCAACACTGAACCGTATACACCAAATTGTCATTTCATCACTGAACCGTATACACCACCTTCTCATTTCATCACTCAATCTTATACACCACCTTTTCATTTCATCACTGAACTGTATACACCACCTTCTCATTTCATCACTCAATCTTATACACCACCTTTTCATTTCATCACTGAACCGTATACACCACCTTGACATTTCATAACTGAACCGTATACACCACCTTGACATTTCATCACTGAACCGTATACACCACCTTGACATTTCATCACTGAACCGTATACACCACCTTGATATTTCATCACTGAACTGTATACACCACCTTGACACTTCATCACTGAACCGTATACACCACCTTGACACTTAATCACTGAACCGTATACACCACCTTGACACTTAATCACTGAACCGTTTACACCACCTTATTATTTCTATATATTTGCCATTACATATTGTTCAAGAAAGTTACATTTATTAAAGTTGTCTAAAAATATTGAATGGATAGTTTGAATGTCATAATATTTGTTAAAATATAATATATAATTTTTGGATTCGGGGATTTAAATTTTGGTTCAGTCAACCACTCGGAGAGAGAAGTATTGAGATCTAAAAAATCGAGCTCGATATTTTGATAAATGACCCCCTGGAACCAAAATGACGTCTGTCTGGGTGTCTTTATCTCATGCTAGAGCCAAAACTATTTTACAAATTGGGTTAAAACTTGGTATTTAGGGTTTTCAAAAGGTTCAACTAAGGAGTTTTTGGAATTAGATCTCGAATCCTAAATTTAATGGTAGTTTACAGAAGGGCAAAAAAATAAGGATTTTCTTATATTTTTCTCTAAGGATTTTGTTTAAATCTTATACCTATACACTGTTTATCATTATAAACAAGAAGGCAATTCTCATTTTTTCATAAATATGATTTTAAGGGTACTTTACTTAGAGGAAATTTTCTAACTTTCATAATTTCTCCACAATCCTTTGAGATATGTGTAGCATGTCACTCAAGTGAAATGACATCTGCAAACCGTAATCTGCATAAAATATTAAAATAAACTAAAGGGATGTAAAGAAGAGAATTAAAACTGATATATTCTGCAATAATATAATTTGTGTTCTACTTACATTGAGTGGATGCTCCCGGATACAATCACCATGCTTCGATACAGTATTCTGCAAGCATGGCGGAAGCGAGGGCGTGGCAGTTCCAACACACGTCTAAACCCTTGAACTCCAAATTGAAGAAAGGCCTGACTATCGTTGGTTCAATGCCTCGAACTACGAGCACTGCTCCCCTAGCGGACTTCCTTGGTAACTCTTTCTCCACCTTTCCAACCCCCTTCCCCCTTCCCTCCTTTCTCCTCTTTTAATGCCCATTGTTGGTCTTGTTCAAGAGTCAGAGAGAAGAGTATATAACGAGTGGCCTTTGAGTTAACAAACTGTAGTTCATCGTATTAAATCCTCGGAGGAGGAACCTCAGATGCAGCACCTGAAGGAGATACACATGGTCTTGATGTTTGAGTCGTGGGTCTTACCACCTCTACGCTGGGAGAATCTCGCCTGGTGTTCCTGGAAATTTATCATCTCCTCGAGGGAGGAACCTCTGCCACAGCACCTAAAGGAGATACGGATGGTCTTGTTGTTTGAGTCGTGGGTCACACCGACTGGACCCCGAGGGAATCTCGTCTGTTGTTCCAAGTATTCAACAAAATGTCCAAGTCTTTCAGACTTGTTGTGGTGGTTAAGGAGACTAATTAATTTTTGTTTGTCAAGGTGGTAATAAGATTAGCTCTACATCAATCTGACGTGTTTTCTTTATTCAAGATGACTGTTATTATTTTATGTTCATCAGATGCGTTGTTTTAGTCAGAGTGACTAAGTTTAGTTTTTGTGTAATGCTGACTTAATTTTCTTTAGTCAGAAAGCTTGACTACATATTTTTCCTATGTCCATATGGCATAGCTTAAATGCAGGAGCTTTGAGCTCTATATGTAATAGGAACCTTGCTTGAAGCTTCCTTTTATCCACAAGTTCATTATTCAATATTAAGTCTATATGACTTACAATATCCTATGATGCCGAGGACGTCATGCTCACGTGATTAAAATGTTGTATGGCTACACGCAGGTTGTCTAAAGCCCTTATTTGAGGACGTAGTTAGGTCAGTATCTCATAGCTTTCTTGTTGGCATCTCTTTATTCTGTGTTACTATTTTTGGGTGCGCAAAGTGTGGAGCACGGCTAGTTTGGTATAGTGACCAGCTTAGATAATATTTTATTTGGGCCAGTGTTGGCACCTTTTTGTTCCAGTATTTAATGTTGATGTATACTAAACTTGATGTTTACCCCAGACAGCGGGTAGTGACATAAATGTACTATTGAATGCTCTGGCAGTACCCACTGGGAAAGGACCGGCCATAGTACAATTAAGTTTTGACACCTGTTTGTTAGCCATCTGCTGTTGTAATGGTCAGTCCGTCATCTTACCTTTTATAATGTACGCTCTCTATGAGTCAGTTCTTAATTACAAGTCAAGCAAGCTAGCTAAGCCGAGTTTAGGCTAGTAACTATAAAATTATAGGATCTGTTGTCACATCTTTATTTGTATTTAATTCACCTTGTTTTCTTTTTAGACCCTTCCGGTGGAAGTCAGGCGCTAGCCCGGCTGTTTTGGAGTCCACTACACTATATCTACTTAACGTCCTTATGAATGTTGCCGTGTCGTCTCGAACACGTATTCTCCCGAGCTGCGGGAAGTTCCTATAAGTTTGGAGTTGTTAAACCCAATCTTATTAGCCAATTTAATGGACTTTAATTACTTTCTATTATTCATTAGTCCCACTTTCTATCTTCTTTATCAAATGTAACCCGATATATACTTTTATGTTTTTGTATAATAAATCTATTATTGTTACTCAATGATTTCTCTTACTATTATAAAACATTACTCTATCTCACACTTGTTATATATTTACCTTGTATCACGATACCGTTACCTCCTCTACATATTAGAGTAAAGGGGAAGTAACGTGTCATATGAAATATCTGATCATTGTAAATTGTAATACTATTAAAGATAAAGAAAAGTATTCCAAATATATTTTCATAAAACCAATAATTTCTTAGCATTAATCAAATATATACATATATATTTTTTAATTCAGGTATATGAAAAAAATTTGATTCTTTTTCTCCTTCGTAGACAAATAAGTTTATCTTTTCTCAATTTGTTTGTAACACTGATCCTATTTCCTAATGCCAAAGAGTAAGTATGTAATAGTGTATATTATTTCATTTATGATCTTTGGTTAGTGTTTTTACAATAAAGTATGTACCTATTATTTCGTTTCATAAATATTATGTTACGAGTTTTTAGTGTATGTCTCTGATGAATATAAAAAAGAAATAAGGTCTGTGCGGTTCACCGTATCATTTATTTCTAATATTATTAGTTAATATTTTGTAAAATTCAAAATAATATTTTTCCTATTATTTTAAAAATCTTTGAAAAATCTTCAAAATATGCAAGATATATACGTCGTAAATATAAATAAAATAATCCTCAAAATATAAAAAAAAAACTTCAAAATATGCAATTATGAATAAAAAATACACTTTGCCTATTGTTACAACATTAAGTTTACGGTAAATCTGTATTAAAAATATCACATACCAAAATCCTGACACTAATAATACAAACTGGGTTCCTACAGTCAGGACATACAGGACCCAGAATCCAACGAGACTCTTAAAAGTTTATTAAGAGAAACAAAAGTCTAACCTACCTCCTCCCACAAACTCATACCTTTCAAACTAATGAGAACTGAATATAAAATTTGTTAGCTTCAGCCGGAAGAATCTACTAATTAGTTAACCTCATTGAAAAAAAAACTTTATTATCAAAGGTAAACGAGGGGTGAAGACTTGTGATTGTACTAAATAATGAGGGGAGAAGGAAGTTACAGGGACTACCTACTTTCTTGTGAATACCTCATGCCCTCACTCTTCAACCCAACACGTAAGAACCAAATAAAATCAATTCTTGCTGTGAGACCAATCAAAGTTAAGTCTGCCCTCAAGACAAATGAAGTGTATGTAATCTTAAAACTTACCAGGCTTTAAGTTTAGTTAACTACATTAAGAGGAAATTCATTTTAAAAAATAAGTGAATTATTGAAAACAAAGTAGGAGTTTAATCAGTAGAAAAAAAACAAGATGAATAATTCACAAGACCTGAACATTAATCATGTTTGGTTCTGTGTTTGTCCAAAAAAAAAACATGACTTAATAAATAAGTAACTAAATAGTCCAATCCAACCAAGTGACTTATCTTAGTCGTTTGGTTTAAATGACTGGTGACTAGAAAAGTAACATGAAAGCATACATTTTATATTAGAGACTTTATGAGACTAGACAAACGTTGATCAAAATGTCACTTTTCCAATGTTCTAAAAATTATTATTAAATACAGGATGAATTTAATAATAAATTTCATAAATCTAGGCAAAACTTTAACAAGATGGTCACGTTTCTAAACATATATATTAGGAGGTATCACCCGTGTCTTCAGTGAGGATGGTATATCGTACGGATACTGGGCAAATATAAATATCAGGAGGTATCACCCATGTCTTCAGTGTGGGTGGTACATTGTACAGATACTGGGCAAATATAGATATCAGGAGATATCATCCGTGTCTTCAGTGTGGGTGGTACATTTTACAGACACTAGACAAATATAGAGTTTAGGAGGTGTCACCCGTGTCTTCAGTGTGGCTGGTATATTGTACAGATACTAGACAAATATAGATATCAGGAGGTATCACCCGTGTCTTCAATGAGGGTGGTACACATTACATAGGTTTTGGGTTATGAGATTTTTTAAGTTTTAGATCCGCAATATGTTGCAACGTTCTTTTCTTAGTGTCTTGCAAAGATAGACCAGAAATATCATCAGAGGCGGAGGTTTAATAAACTGCGAGGGGGGAGGGGCAGAATAGAATCGTGAGATAATTTGGTAGCTTAATGTACATTCTAGAAGGCAGAATAAATTATTCTTTGATGTACGTCTTAGTGATCAGATGCTGAGTACGCATTAAAGTAACAATTTCCCATCACGTTGGGCATATTTAATTAAATAAAAAAAATTTAATATGAATAAATACCTGTGATATCGGGTCACGTAATCACTTTGTTCAAAACATTAATGACATTATTATTATTATTATTATTATTATTATTATTATTATTATTAGCACCGCATCTTACTACCCGTTCAGGTTATACGCACTTACGCTAATGTGTAATGGTAGGGTGATTTGTTAGATGAAATGGGGGACCTACAGTTTAACGTGGAATCCGAACTACAGTGGAGGCCTGGTCATTCCTCACATTCACAAGTTGTGATTAACACACATCTTGTCAGAGGTGAAGGAAGGGTTTGGCAATCAGATAAATCTGTGCCGGAGCCGAGGATTGAACCCCGGACCCTCAGCATAGAAGTCTGACACCTTACCCCTAGACCACCAGGTCACCTTAGTAATGAAATTAAATAAAATAGTCAATTGATACATAATTACTGATTTTAATTTAAAGTGCGTCAGAAGGGAGCACAAGTAATTTTATAGTTTTTATAACATTCAATTTTTTTGGCCAAAATAAATAAAATATTTCTCCAATAGCAACATAGAGTTTAATTTTCTGCACATGCTAATATCAACAGATCTTGAATATCTGTCAAGGGTGTCCTGGAATTTTGTCAAAACTTTTTAAATAAAGAGGAAAGGTTTTGACAAAATTCCAGGACACCCTTGACAGATATTCAAGATCTGTTGATATTAACATGTGCAGAAAATTAAACTCTATGTTGCTACTGGAGAAATATTTGATTTATTTTGACCAAAAAATTTCAATTTTATAAAAACTATAAAAATACTTGCGCTCCCTTCGGCCGCACCTTAGCAGTTACATAATAATTCACACTGCCACCCTTGTGCATAGAAACAGGATCTGTTTATGAATAAGTAATCAAACCCCGTCCTGAAAGTTCCATATGATTGGTTTAGTTTACTGACTCTAGAAATTAGGATTCACGCTCACTCTCCTACGAAGGAGTGTCTGCCTCAACATGGCGGTGGTAAAAAATAATCTAAAATTAATTTAAGGTTAGGCCACAATACATAAATACAATCCAGCCAAGATAATCCTAGTCTTAGACCTGATAGGTATATACATGAATAATAAAGAAATTAAAGTAAATAGTAACAAGGGGTATTTAATCCTAATTTTTTAGAGTTACCTTAAGAATAGTTACAAAAGATAGCTAGCTTGAAATAACTCCACTTAGAGTTATATCAACCAAAGAACAATCTCCTTGAAGAGGAACCAGCATTTTATAAAAAGTAAATGGCGAGTAATCAAGCATCTAAACGGTTTTAATACTATGGCCGGTCAATTTCTAATAAGTACTGCCTGGACATGCAATAATATATTTATATTTCAGCCTATTACTAGGGCACACAATAACTAGTACAAACAATATTAGTATAACTTGACACAAATGACGCCTAAAGGCACCGTAGACAAAACACTATCCCCGCGAGCCACTACTAAAAATTAGTAGTACTTCCACAGGTTGCGCACCGTAAATAGATTCCCTAAAAAGAGATAATAGTGACTGCTATCTGTCACTGACCTAACTAGGTCATTAAAGAAAACGTTAGTTAACCTAATATTCGCCATAAAGAGATCCTAAACTTGGTAATACCGTTTAGGGAGTCATTATTATTTCCTAACATAATATATAACTATATATTAAGGACTTAAAAAAATAAATCAGACATACTTACCGAGTAGAATAAATCATCTGGACCTATTTAAATAGAGCACTAAGCCCTTGAATCTAAACTACACCATATGGGCATAGGAAAATAAGGTCAGACATCCTGACACAAAAACAATGTCTTATGGACCTAGAAAATAAAGTCAGACATTCTGACACAAAAACTATGTCTGATGGACATAGAAAATAAAGTCAGACATTCTGACACATAAACTATATCTGAAGCACATAGAAAATAAGTCAGACTTTCAGACACAAAAACGATGTCTTATGAACAGAGTAAAAAAGGAGTTACGATTAATATCTAAAACTAAGCCTTATGGGCACAGCGAATAAAGTCAGACACTCTGACTATAAAAACTATGTCTTAAGGATATAGAAAAAGAGGAGCTTAGAATCTAATCCAGATTCTAAATTGTAGATACTTATAAAGTTTCAGAAGAGGCTTCCTCTGTGACGGGGTGGTGAGACCAACGCCTGACACATTGTAGTCACTAATTGATTCTCCGATGATGTAGGTTTACGTCCTAGTTCTTCCTCCGTCGAATTGATACAATAAAATATATTATGTGAAGCGAGAAATGGCGCTTGTAAGGTAACGGAACTGGCCTACCAGGGGACAGGTTAGCATCTGTACATCTAAGGAGGAGAGGGGGTGAAGTTTCAATAATTGCATTGAATGCCCACTAGTGCTCTTTGATGGTGTGGCGCCCAGAGAAAAGAATTATCTGCCTTTTCTTGGAAGCGTGGTTTGTAAGACGTATAATTGCTGGTGGTGCCGGCATGGTCAGCTGTGACAGCTTTCTAGGAGCTAGGATGCGTCCCGGCAACATAAATCCACAGTGAGTTAACACTTGCCACATATTATTTGAATATATTAGCACTTGTGATCATTGTGTTAATAATATTTATGGTATATTTATTGTAGATGTTAAACAGCCGGTTTATCATGCTACACAAGTCCTATTTTTATTATTGTCAACACTATAAACAACTATTGTTATTCTCGGTGACCTGGTGGTCTAGGGGTAAGGTGTAAGACCTCTGTGCTGAGGGACCAGGGTTCAATCTTCGGCCCCGGCACAGATTTATCTGACTGCCAAACCCTTCCTTCACCTCTGACAAGACGTGTATTAATCACAACTTGTGAACGTGTGGAATGCCAGGCCTCCACCGTGGTTCGGATCCCGCGTTAAACTCTAGGTCCTACATTTCATCTCACAATCACTCTACCATCACACATTAGTGTAAGTGCGTATAACCTGAACGGGTAGTAAGACGTGGTGCTAGTAATAATAATATTGTTATTCTCTTAAATTGACTTATAACTTATTTTGCTCATATATTATGGCTATGTTAGGAATCAAAATGTGTCAGTATAGATAGCTGTTTAGGACAAGAATATTTTAATGTTGGCTACGTGTGAAAACTACGCTTTAGAATAGCTCGATTTAAGTAATCTTCAAACTGACATGTGGGATTTGGATGCTTTTCCACTATGTTAAACTATTAAATAATTATTTACAAACTAATTTAAAGGCAATAACGCTGTTTGGTAGGGTTAAATTAAATGAGAATATAACTGACTATACCAGAAGTTATTTCAATATTTACTTGGACTCAAAACAAGGCAAGATATCCCAATGCAGCTTTCCAACTCACCTGGGTATAAAGGAACCATTTTGTGTTGTGTTACTAGAGCACGTATTCACGAAGAACCGTCTTCCTATTGTCAAACTCAATGTTTCTTCGCCGCATTTTAAAACATACAAAAGGTGAAAGTGAAAACTAATGTAAGGGAGGTACGTAAGGGGTGAAAAAAATAAAACGAATATAAAGAAGGAGGGTAATATCCTTAAGTCACTGGGACTATAACAGAAGAGTGGCTTCTGAATGTACAGCGGCACATGAATGTTTGATGCGCGCCCGAGTATGTCATTTGTTTTCTCAGCAGTTGACGCTGGTGCTGCTTCGTGACATGGTTGCAAACAGTGGCACAAACACGAACTACAAATACAACGTTTCCAAGATTCAAGGTAAGTGTGAACGCTAGACGATAGGATAGAAAATAAAAGAGACAAAAAAGAAGTAAATGGTTTACCTGAGATGTAAATGATAAATAATGGAATTGATATATGTGGGAGTCTTCCAATGCTTTCCGAGAGGGATATATTTCTAAGAGATGCTACTTGCAAAAAAAAAGGTGAAATGTTTGTTATAAAACAATGGAGATACAAAAAAGATTACCAAAATGTGGATTTATAGAATCATATTAGATTTGAAAATAACAATTTATAGTGTAACAGAGTTTATTATATTAAATGCCATTTGGATATTGGTCAAGTTTTAAATCTAATAAAAATTATTTCCAAGGTAGCCCAGGTAAAAACTACCGATGCCATGTGATAGCATATGAAATATTTGATCAATAATAACCAGTACAGGTTGATCCAAATGTCACAAAACCCAAAGAAAAAGCTTATATTTTGTAACATCAATTTGGTATATTGTTGATTTATTCAGCACGCGTGATTTTGGAAAACTATGCATCGACGATTGTTGGCATTCCATGTACGAGCTGGCCTTAAAATAATGTTCCAAAATGACTACTAGCTCTGCTCGTGAAAAACTCATCTTATACTTTCAAATACTGGTAACTCAACTGGCTAGACCAAGTTTATGTCTCAGGTCACATGGCCTGCATAACACCCGGATGACATTACAGTGTTGCCATAAATATAAACAACATGTTCAATTTCCATTTTGTTCTGTGAGAAATATCCTTGTAAAAACAGGGTTGCGCGACTTTTGAACCAGCCTATATTTTATGATATAATAGTGAAAAAATTTTATGGTGCGATTTGTTTAAAAATTTAGATTGATATAGGACACACATATTATTAGTGAGGTTTATTTCTGTGAGCACTTTCCAGTTAATTAAGTGATATCATGCAAAGCTAAAATATAATTAACATTTATGTAATAGTATTTTATCCTAATATAGAAAGGAATACATGTATTTATGTTTGCTTGAAATCCGTTGATAGAAAAATTCTAATTTCCTTTGTGTAGAACACAATATACAAGAGATTAATCTTTTGTACACTGAACAAACAATTATAATATGCCTAATTACATGCTTCATACTCGCCTCAGTGGCAAAGTTAGCTAACGAGCTAGTTTCATGATGGACCAGACTTCCGAGGACGGGGAGATTGAGGTTCTAGTCTCGGTCGGGTGAACTGGGGTGGTTTTTTTCTAAATGACTTTCAACTCTCCCTCCACGCAGATGCGGGTTAAAGTGCTCTATACTCAACCTTCCTAATTCCTAACCCATTAGCGTATACCCCGAACGGGTAGTAAAACACGGTGCTAAATAATAATAATAATAATAATAATAATAATAATAATAATAATAATAATAATAATAATAGCAATGATAGTAATAATATTAAAAAAACACTGTCACTAAAAGGGATCAAGAGATGATCCAGACTACGTAATATTACAGTGTTAGATCATTGAAAAAGGTTCGAATGGCATGCTTACATTGATCACGGAAAAATCTAGGTGGGCAAAATTTTTGTTTTTGTAGCTTCTCCTTTTTTAACCAATGCTGATATATATTATAAAATTTTCCCCAGTTTATAGTGTAGCCTTAAATTATTTTAGTTCATGAAAATCTTAAGTGGGCTGTACACGTGTGAATTCTAATGTATAGGATCAACGCTATTTAGTTTTTCAACTTATCTTTTATTTATATTCACAGCAAGGGCCATTTCTAATTAAACATTAGAGATAAAAAATGTGTAAAACGTTTGCAATTAAATTTTACGAGATTAAGTTAAGTTCTAGCAGCTAATACTACGATAATTTTCTAGTCGAATAGTTTTAAGACATCACTAAACTTGATCATAAATACAATAAATAATCTAATTCCAGCTGGTTACCGGTGAAATGAAAATATACTTAATGAATGTTGAAGAAGGTATGTAACAAAATTCCAAACTAACCTAACCTAACCAAAACTAGCATAAACAGGCCTAAGCTTGCCTAAAATAACCAAACCAAACTTAATAGTATCATCAATTATTAATATTGACCAGTGGCTTATGGTAATTATATAAAATCACCAGTGATTTTGTAAAACGTCATATGAATATGTTAAATAATAAATAAATTTATTACATTCCCCAACTAAACCAATGGCTTTGTAGAATCCCCGTCAACTGTACAAACTCATCCCATTCAGCATATTCACAGTAGCATATATACATTTATATATATATACTCACAGTAGCATATATATAAGAATAAACTTTTAATCATACAAAGCCAACCATTTGAGATGAGTTTGTTTTAAGAATGTATCAGTTGTCAGGGATCCTCTTTTGCTTTAAGAAACCACAATGCATTACAAAATAACCAGCATCAGTGACCGCATGGTCTAAGCCCTAAGGCAGTGGTTCCCAAACTTTCTCCAATCATGAATCCCTTTCACAAACATCTGATTTGCACGAACCCCCTGATAAACATCCATAGCCACGCACTTAATTTTATACCTAATTTCTTATTAAATTTAGTTATTAATTCCAATCAAAATGTTTAATACCTTTAAATTAACTTAATATAGCTCCGGTAGGTACTTTGGGATACTTCACCAAAAAAAAAGTAAGAATATTGAAACTATCTAAGTACAAGATCAAATAATTATTCACTCATTTAAAAAATCAAAACTGAAATTAAATAAGGAAAGAAATAACCTCTTATCTTTATCGTCACAATACTATCAAATTTCACATGTTTTAAAAGTGGCAAAAGAAATTTGTCCTTTGACACAGTTGAAATACATTCTTGTCATTAAAATATTCCATGCCAGTATAAGTTTCAAAAGGGTTTACAAGTTTTACTCTTTACGTGCCTTAGTGAGAAGGATGCGCTTGTTTTGGATGGCACAGAGCTTTAAAGTCAGGAACCACAGACGATAAATAAAGTCTCAAGTCTCTTTCAGCACTGATCCTGTTTCTGTTGTATAGAGCGAAACAAATAATAATTATTAATGGGGATTAGAAAAATTAATCTTAGGTTTCTGAAGATATTTTGGACAGAAACCTCATCAAGTTTAGATGGTAAAATCTTGTAAATTTATCTCACAGAATTTAACAAACTGTCCGTTAAACACCTGCCATTACGGAATAATTTTGGTGGACCCCTTGGAAAATTTAACGAGCCCACACGGGGTTCGCAAACCCCAGTTTGAGAACCAATGCCCTAAGGCCTCACTCTCACAATATACTAGGCTGATATTGACTGGTAGATCAGGGTCTCAAATTCCAGTTGGTGTACTGAGGGTAGTTTTTCCTAAATGGTTTACCTCTATGCAAATGCGGGCAAACATCCTCCCAATGCATCCTTCCTCATCTTTAACACACCAGCGCAGGGGTGGGCAACCCCGTCGTAATCCCCACAAGTGGCGAACTGGCCATTAAAGTGTAACGAATTTAAGTTTACCAGCCCTCACAGTAAAATAAACTTTTTCCCGATGCCTTTGTGCTGGTTGTAATTTGATATATCCTGCATATCTTTAGAATCATTCCGGGTGTGCAATGAGTTCAGATATTCAGCCAATGTTTCTGCAAATTGTAAAATAAAAGAATTGTCAAATTTCTCATTGTGATGTTTTACATTTTCCATTTAAACCATTTTTATCCATTCAAATCTGGGGTGGTTGTAAATTGAGTAGTCAAAGGGTACATGTTTGGAAAAAAAACTTCTTCAAACAGTGTCTGTTGTTTTAAATGTTCGATTAAGTAAACTAATTTCTCAATTTATCAAACATGGTGTGAAGAATTTTACTTCTCACTCGCCACAACTGTGGCTACATTAAAAATTATGTGCCCACCTCTTTACTGGCGTAATTGGTACATATGCGTATAGCTCACACTGACAGTAAGACAAGGTGCTATAAAAAAGTAACAAATATATATGCATACTAGCGGACCCGACAGACGTTGTCCTGCCCAAACGTTGGCTTTTCGTTTGGGTGGCATAATTGATTTCGATAATAAAACAAATACTATGTGATCATCACAATTACAAATTCAAAATGAAATCCAATTAGTGAGTAACACAAATATTACAAATTCAGTGTTTGTCAAGACAACATACAAAATAAAACATCTTTTCATTTTTGGTATTTCGCCCACAACTCCACAAATATCAGCTGTATCGAAAAACAAATATAACTATGAATTATTCTCAGAAGTTCAATTATTCATGAACTTTTCAGAAGGTTTTAATGGTCAATTATTGATTTTTTTAACGGTCAATTATTAATATTATATTCATTATTATAAGTTTGAGGGGGGTTGAGGGGGGTGAAATTTTGAGGTTACATATTCTGATATGCAAAAAATCTAAAAAAATAAAAAAAATCCTAGAATCCAATTTTAGGGCCACCTACCGGGTCCAATTGTGAATCTAAGCCATCCACGGACCCACTCAAACGCACACAAAAAATTTCATCAAAATTGGTCCAGTCGTTTAGGAGGAGTTCAGTGACATACACACGTACAGAAGAATTATTTATATTATATATATATATATATATATATAATCAATGGAAACATGAACATGGAAGCAAGCGACACAAATAAGCAGCAGCCACGGTCGTCCTATTCCATATAATCTTGGTGCAAGGAAGGTCATTTATTTGACTATAAACTCGGAATATCAACGAATTTTCTAGTTTCCGAAATATTGTGGTTCTATATTTTTTCTCAAGCACGTGAGATGCTCATCCTCTATCAAGGTAAGAAGGAAGGCCTGCAGCGAGAAGAGCGAATTGGCGATTGGCGCTGGAAAGACTACGGTATATAAAGAAAAGTGAAAGAAGACGCCTTGTAACATTGGCGTATTTGATGGTCTTTTTGTGGCCAATTTTCTCTCTCGTCCTTTGGCTTCCGAGTAGACCAAGAGTCCTAAGTGGAAAATAAATACTCAGAGGTTAGAATAAGGGTCAGGGAATGGAAGAGTTGGGAGGAGGGGGAGGAAGTATCTGGTTTCAGGTAAAAGGAGGAGACTAGTTATTTTCCTTTCACTGATAAGAAATATCAGGTTTTGTCTCTGATTTAAAACCGAGAAGGAAACAAAAAGGGATCAAAATTTAAAAAAACTATTAACCACTGATTCATCGCACCTTTTTAATAATTCAGTGTGAATACTTACAGTCTTAAATAACCAGCCATTTAAATAATAGGTAAATAATTTTATCGGGACTTTAAGAAGTTTGAGAAGTCTTTAATAAGACTTATGTAGTAAAGATTCAAATTTAAGCTTATTCTTTTATTGAAGTCGAAATTTTTTGGGGTAGGTTGGGCACTTTTTATATGAGAGACCTTTAAAATGAGCACCATCATTTCGACTAAATTGAACTGCCAGCTGATAGATTGGGCACCATCAATTCTAATAATTGAACTGTAAGTTGATGAATTGGGCATCATCAATTTGAATATAATGATCTGTAATCTGGTTGAGTGAGCATTGTAGAGTACAATATTAATTGGAAATGAATACATTTAATCGCCAAAAGACTAAAGCTCAGTACACGCCATGCAGCTGAAATTTAGTTTTAGATTTTATATGCTCTATTAAAAAAAATCTTATTTATAGGTAAAGCAAGGTTAGGCTAGGACATAATGGGTTAGGTTGTTGTTAGTTTTAGTTAAACAAAATTAGGTTGGGGTCAATATAAATCAATATGGGAAATCGTACTGAAAGTTATCAGTGCCCAATCCACCTTGGGTGATAAATGATACTTCAAGGTAGCGGTACCCAATCCACCTTGTGTAGAGAAATGATACTTCAAGGTAGCAGTACCCAATCCACCTTGGGAGAGAAATGATACTTCAAGGTAGCAGTACCCAATCCACCTTGGGAGAGAAATGATACTTCAAGGTAGCAGTACCCAATCCACCTTGGGAGAGAAATGATACTTCAAGGTAGCAGTACCCAATCCACCTTGTGAGAGAAATGATACTTCAAGGTAGCAGTACCCAATCCACCTTGGGAGAGAAATGATACTTCAGGGTAGCAGTACCCAATCCACCTTGGGAGAGAAATGATACTTCAAGGTAGCAGTACCCAATCCACCTTGGGAGAAAAATGATACTTCAAGGTAGCAGTACCCAATCCACCTTGGGAGAGAAATGATACTTCAGGGCAGCAGTACCCAATCCACCTTGTGAGAGAAATGATACTTCAGAGCAGCAGTACCCAATCCACCTTGGGTGATAAATGATACTTTATGGCTTGTCCAAACTATTTATTTTGTTGTTCATGAAAAAATGTGTTCATATAAGAGAACCACTGTTAGCATGCTTACATTTTCACTTTAATTGAGAGATTTTTCAGCTATTTTTATGGTTTTCCTTGTAAATTGTCTCTATATAGGTTCATTCTTTGATAATAAATTAAAAGTTTCTTTTAATGATCATTGAAAAAGATATTCCACTTTAAAGAATCACTGTTGGAATGCTTACACAAGAATCTTAAATCTAGTCTTTTTTTAAGTATTTATGGTTTTGCTTGTCAATTATGTTTAATTAGCTTTATTAATTTGATGTTAGATATAAAATATTATTTTGGTGTTCACTACATTAATGCCTCAATATAGGAGAGCCACTGTTAGGGTGCCTGCATTTGTGTCTTAAATCTAAGTATTTTTTCCTCTATTTTAGGCTGTTGCTTGTGAATAAGGTTTATTTAATTTTCTTTATTGGTACCAAATCACAAAACAATTTTATTTGATGTGATATGGTCTTGCTATATAGCGATTCTTTCAATTTATTTTATATTTGTTTCTTAGATAGTCAAACAATACATATCATAAAACTAATGTTTGTATGACCTTTAGAATTTTGTGGAGCTCTCTTTTTTCTGGGTAATATAAACGATAAAAATACCCAATAATCCAATTTTAGAATATTTGTATGTATGTTTGTTTGTTGCCAGTAAACTTAAAAGTACTTATCAGATCGAAATGGAACTTCTTCTGTTGTACTACTTATTTTTCAGGAAACCATGGTAAGCTATACCAACAAATTATCTTATTAGCGAGCGAAGTAGTGTTGAAAAACCTGGGTGTAAGCAGTTAACATTTGTTGTGGCTGATATTGCGGGTAAAGATGATAGCAAGTGATATGAGAGGGCTTGTAGATAGGGATTGGGTGTGATTGTTTATTCGTGAATATTCTTACGCACATAAAACATTACTCAGAAGTAAATTTAACCTGCTCTTTAATTTGAAGTTTTCGAATGTATTGATGTACTGTTCAAGCAGCGGGCAAATGCTATTTCAATTTAACATGCTGGGTTCTCACAATATATTTATTCTATGTGTATCTCCCTCATGTATATTTGTTTATATATGTATAATTATGTTAGTGATAATCCTTGAAAACGAATATAACATTTAAGTTTAGTCTTAGTATACATTTTAGTCAGACCATTATTTATTATTATTATTATTAATTATTAGTTAATGGAATGGTGTGTTGTGTGTTAATGGAATGGTGTGTTGTGTGTTATTGGAATAACAAAACTGAGATGATCCAACCTTATTTTAAGAGTTAAATCAAATATAAGTTTATTTTCATATTTAGTTAGCAAAATGTATTCATAAATATATAGAATGTATCTATTTTTTTCTTACCGTCTAGGGTATTTTATGCGTAAAAGATAAAATTTATTAATTTTGTGAATGACATAAAAGTTAATATTTAAAATAATTCAACCAAATAAAAATTTTAATAATTCAATAATTATCATCAATGTCATTATAATTTAATACTTTTAGTGAATATCTTATTTTATTAATATCTTCTTCAACAGGTGCAAAAGCTATTCGAACAAGTATTTTTATTAGATAAGGCACTCTAGAAAAGAAGTAAAACTGTTTATTATTTCATAAGATTGAGGAAAAACATGGCTATAACATGGCAAATAAAGGAGAAAGTACCATGCCAGACCCTTGTACATCAAAGTTTTTATGTTTAGTAATAACTATATATATATAGTTTGTATATTATAAAATCAATTATATTTTAGTGTCAAGATGCTGTGCCAATTTTCATCCTGTATCTTATTAATTAATCCTAAGTCTTTTAAAAACCTCTAAACTTATACAGTAAGATAGCTTTATTTATTATCTAAAGCTGTACTGTATTTTGGACTGAATGCAAAATATCGTAATGTTATTTAAAAACAAATAACATACTTCTACTTATTTTAATAGCCCTAACATAGTTGATAGTTTTCGAAGAATGTGACAATACTATAGAGTTTTAGTAAAAATAATCTTTTATATATCAGTTCCCAGTGTAGCACACTAAAGTAGATCCTTAGTACGTGCTACAAGTTCTTTTACACGTCAACCCTAAAGTTCCAACATCTGCCAACAATAGCCCTTGCACCTACTGGGATGCCTTAAACATACATCTGTATTTTTATAACTATTTTCACATTCATTGTAACCGTGACCATTTTTAATGTTTTTTTCAATTCCCTCGCTATGGACGCCTGGTGGGGAGAGTTGCGCCCCAGTCCTGGCTATAACAGCAGTGTCTTCACCAAGACAGCGGATGAAGCAGCACATCAGCTGCATGGCCCACGTGTCTGATCGTATGTATGGTACAATATTTGTTGAATTTCAATTAACTGGGCTGCTAGACAGAGATGGGAGACCCGTACGACTAGCAATGGGTAATGTTCTTATTCGGTGTTGAATACGTCACTGAAACCCCCCCTCACCCTCTTCCTCAAAGTACATCATGTTCAATCCTACAACACACGTTTATAAGTCCGAGGTTCGACCACGCGGAAGGCCCCTTTTTCTAATATGCTTTATGCCGTGAACACGTCGTCAAAAATTATTTAAGTTCATGGCTTTGATAGGATTCTTAAAAGCCGGATCTTGTCTGGTAACTCTTATTTCAACAATTTGGCCCACTCAAGGAAATGTGCAAGGAGTAACTGTAGAGAACGTCCAAATTTGTTGTTCTAAACTCATGTATGTTAATATTGAAGAAGTAAGACCTTGTTAACCTATTATTGTTTATTCTGAAAATTGAAAAATGACACCTGGACACGGGAATCGAACCCGGGACCTCTGGCTTAGTACTCCAATGCTCTAACCACTGAGCTATCCAGGATTCGTCTCGTGCCCTGGGTCATTCTTCACTCATATTTTAAGGCAGAGTCTATGATGGACTTAGCAGAAATCGTCGGCTACAAATATGTGATTATATTAATATCACGAGCCATCTGATAACGCAGCCANGCGTTATCCGATGGCTTGTGATATTAATATAATCACATATTTGTAGCCGACGATTTCTGCTAAGTCCATCATAGACTCTGCCTTAAAATATGAGTGAAGAATGACCCAGGGCACGAGACGAATCCTGGATAGCTCAGTGGTTAGAGCATTTGCGTACTAAGCCAGAGGTCCCGGGTTCGATTCCCGTGTCCAGGTGTCATTTTTCAATTTTCAGAATATGATATCTAGGTGGAGTAATCCCCACTAATAAGCATAAATAATAGCTCTGGCTATTAATTCTTATTATTGTTTAACTGCCGAAGAAATAAGTTTTAAATTCAATTAGGTTTTGTTGTGAATTGTTTACTCACTGACATCAGGAAATATATTGTTTTTGATTAATTTTTCAGGTATAATTTTGTGTTGTCTTGTGCCCGTGCTATTTTGCATTAACTATCTTTTTTTAGAGATATAAATATTTGTCCAGCCTCTCACTTATTTATGAGTATTTTACATTTAATTATGATTGCAATCGATCGTGGTCCAATTCTTTAGTCTCTTTAAACTCATAAAGTCAGTTCACGTGTATTTGAGGTTGCAATCTGGGCTAGGCTCTTACCACATAGTGCTTTATGTTGGCTAGGTTTAGATTATAAACTTAATGTAAGTGGAACCCTAAGGAATACTTTTTGCCACTTTATCATGAAGAAAGTGATTATATTTGTTGTTCCTGTCGGAACTAGTTTATTTATCACTTCGAGGCTATGTTTGTTAGTCGCATCTACAAAGAGCCTTACTTAGGCACAATTACTAAATGACATAGCTTGAAATAACATTTTGAAATAACATTTTAATTCATTTCTTCAACAGACTGAGCAGGTTGCGTGGGCCCAACTTTGAGCAACCACATGAATTCAAGAGGGCAGTTAGTGACTTTCAATGACATGAAAACAGAACCGGATAAAGGTTATATATTTATTTTAAATTATCAAGACCATCCGACCAAATTGGTTTTTTGAAGCCTAACTTTACCTAACCTAACTCAACCTAGCAAAACGACTGTATTTTCAACTATCATGTTTTTAAGACATGTGGGCATTCCAGCGCCCTCTGGTGCCTCTCGTCATCGTAAAATAGTTGATAAAAGTAGAAACTATTTCTAATTCAGTCCTCATGGCCGTTGTATAAGCAGCGCTAACTCAAAATTTACAGAATTTTATTTTTATCATAAAGAAAAAACTAAAATTAGAGAATAATTCAAGGAAAAACCTTATAGCTATGTACTTTCCGGTTTTTTTATCCTGGACTCTTTACTAAATTAATAATTCTACTTTTATAACACTGCTTATTAATTATTCACTAAATTTGTTTCAATGTAATCTCTTGTTTACTAATATAATGTATTTGTTATTGTATAAGGCTTGTGTTCTTCTGTGTCTATCTTGTCATTGCTAGCCTGTTAAGAGGTCTTGAATTTAATTAATGAAAATAAAAAATTAAGATAAAATTAAACTTTATAGATAAATGCTATTTGTTTATCAGAGCATTCAACTACCCGTTGGGGCTATACGCAAATATCTTTTGATTGCCACAACTACAGTAGGCAATTGGATTAAATGTCTAACTTGGCTAGTTAGTTAAATTTCCCGTTTACAGGAAATTAAGGTTTAAAATCTGGTCTGGGTATAATGAAAGTATTATTTCTTGAATGGTGTCGTATTCTACCTTAACTTGCATGTCAGTACCCTTCTTATTAATTTGACCTTTCTCACCTACAACTAGGCAATGTCATTAAATGAATCGACCCAGAATGGGTGGTAAGACTTTAAACCTAACATAATCACGGTTATTTATACATTTTTTCAGATTAGATAAAGGGGTACCAAATAAAACATATTTATTCTAGTTTTTGAATTAGAGCCACATAATTCCCAAGAACCCCAGACTAGAGTAGACTTGAACCCACTCAAGCAGTTCTTCCCCTTCCCCCCTCTCCACCGACAAGTTCAGATTGTGAATGGTGAGAAGGACGACAAGTAAGGAATAGCTAACTTATTTTTCTTCTACGTGATATATAGCTTTACTCGTATCGCTGTGTTTTAACATTCCGTTTCATTTTACGTCTCTACATAACATTTCAAAAGAACAAAATAACGTTTGTCTTTCTAAGAGCAAACTTTATAGCGATACCATTTTAAAAAATCGTGATTCTTGAGAAATGGAACAATGCTAAGTAAAAGGTAATAAGTGGGAAGTTTTCAAAGGTTTAAAGGTTTAAAGGTGGCTTGAACTGTGTTTGTTAATTCTCAGAGGCAGTTCGGGATATCTACATATCAGAACAACGTCTTACTACCCGTTCGGAATATACGCGTATGTGCTAATTACGGTAATGTGTAAGGAGTGAGGAAGGTTTAATTTATAAGAAGTTTACCCGCATTTGCGTGGAGGGAGAGTGGAAAACAATTTAAGAAAACAACCTTCAGTATACACCATTCGTATTCATATCCCTATATCCCCTTCACAATCCATTGCGAGAGATTCCTCGCACCAAACAACTACCAAGGCAGGCTATCCGCCTATTAAAGCGTCAAAGGTAGGGATGAGGAGGGTATAATCTTGAGGAGGTGGGTCCGTAGTGTGTGAAGAGGGATTGGAGAAACCATTTAGGAAAATTAATTGATAACACCTTGCCTGGATCTGAACTTTGACCTCCCCATTACCAGCGAACCAAACGAAATACAACTGACATTTTTTTCCCCGCGCCAACTACTGCGAGTCACTCACTCTGTGTAAAGGTGAATAGGTAGAAAACACTATTGCAGTTGCCTTGGAGTATTTCGGGTTGCCTACAAATCAGGTGGTGGAAGTTCAATGCTGAAGCGTTGGTCTCCGTATTAATATAAATATTAGAATGGCAGATTGCATAGATTTCGGGATAGTTTTTTTCTTAGAAATGCTTTCGGGTTATACGGTATTTCAGGATCAATAATATGTATAGAGTATGTATATGTTAGTAAAAAATATTATTAATAAGGAATCATTTGTATTATCTTAGTTCTTGGCTATAAATTCGAATTAATTAAAATGAACAAATATAAAATAATTTAGTCACCACACTACAAAAAATATATTGTAGTGTGGTGACTAAATGATTTTATATTGAATTATTAATTTATTTTAATTTAATTAATTAATTATATTATTAATGTGTATATATTTATATATGCTAAAATCATTTCTCATAATTGGTAATTTATATCAGATAGTTTTAAAGTAAATCAAAGATTTAATAAAATGCCGACGTGCAGTAATTGACTCAAAAACAAAACCCCAAGCTCATCTAGTTTGTGTTTCCTGCGATGAAAGGTCAGGGTTAGAATCCTAGATGGATTCACTAATATTTTTTTTAAATTGGTCCTCATTTTCTCACCTCACAAATAAATGTATATTTTTTTGAATATTTTATATAAATTTTTCCCTACTCATGTATATCCTAATAGTATAGTTATATTTTCAAATTAAAGCTTGGCAGTAGTCTGCATATGAGAGCTCAGATATGAAAATGATGGGGATGAGAATTGTATAGAAATACATTATGTTGTGTCTGTACGTGAGTTTATTTGTGCGTTCGTATTTGTTAGCTTCTCCTTAGGCTTTACTTAAACATTACTATTAGAACTATCACAAGCACTTTGACATTATTTCATATTGTATTTCGATTGAAGGTAAGATTGTTTGTTTTTAACTATTGTTCTTATTGTGTGATATTATCTGTCTGTTTTTATGTATATTATTTGTTTGGTTACAAAATATTAGTCTTACTATACCTGGATAGCCCATACAAATAAAAAGATACAAGTATGAAAATAAAATATGTTTATCGTGTAATTAGCTCCAACAATTTACTTAATTTAATTTAATAAAAAAATGCTACTGGGTCCACTGGGTAAGTGAGAAATTGCCACGCAGACGTTCAGCTCTAACGAAATATTTAGTTATACGATGTATAATGTTAAAATATGGTTCATGCCAAAATAAATTATAAGGATTCTAACAGAGATCTTTTTTATTAACAACCCTAGAGTTTGAATTTAATTAATAGAAAAAAATGTTGTGAAAATGTAACATTAGCTCATTTTCAACGACCTATTAAGCATATAATAATTGCAGGGATATGAAACTAGGCTTGATGTAAAAGGGTTCTATATTTAGCCCTCGTCTAATAAATACAGTAATTTTATAATAGGCTCACATCAGACATTTTTAAGATATTTTAGAACTAGCAGCAAGCTTTCCTATTTACTTTGAGATAATAGGCTCCCTAGTTTTCATTCCTCTTATTCTGGTTGAAATTACAAACAGTGGTTGTAGGTGAAAGGAGAAAGGGATAATAATATGGAAATTTTTTTTCTCTTGATTTAAAAAAGTTTGTAATCTAAAGCTCGGTCCACACGCAATGTTTTATTACGACTGCGTGGACAAAGCTCCGTAAAGAATAGTTGCAGTTCAATGGTGTCAACACAGTACAGTTTTCATCTGTGATTTTACACTCAGTTCCACGGAATACGTCATAGAATAAATGCTAGTCTGGTAAATCTTTGTTATTTCCCTTGCAAAACGAAGGAAAACTATACGTTTTTAATACACGCAACGCTCAAAATGGTCCATACAATTGATAGTGAAAATACACTAATTCAGATTTGTCCGTAAGACGCCCACGTCAGCATTGACGAAGATAATTCATCGTATAACAGTAAAAAATTGATCAAGGAACAAATAAATCAACATTTTTTCAAGCTCCACAATTATTGTTCCTCCACCAATTTTGAAGGAAAACCAATCAGTATGTGTAAATAAGATTAAGTTGAGCGTTAGCACGTACCGACATGTATGTGAAGGTTGCCGATAAATACGATGTTGGGCTCCGTGTTTCATCTCCTTGTACCGTCTCCACGCAGTTGACATAATTACACAGTTTTCAGGTCAACACACAAAGTTTGGTCTGTAGCGTCTTGAACTGCGCAGGTAAAACGTTGTACAAAACCATGAGTGACGACAGGGCTAATGTCACTATGGTAATGACAGTTGACATGACATGGCTGATATGCCACCATCCTCATGACATAGTGATATTCAACAACGTTGATATCATCATGTGAAGAAAATTAAACTTTATGTTTGTACGGAAGAAATATTTATATATTTTATTCAAATGTTTCGCTATAAAAACTACAAAAACATTTACCTTTTCTTGTGTTCCCATCATCCCCATAACATGATTCCATGAAATATGGTCAAGGCATTTCATGAAGACAGACACCACATATCATACTCGAGCAGTTTCAGTTACTGATCCTAATAATTGGAATACATATCAGGCTCATTAATTTTCTTTGTTGAGGACGAGAAATTAGGTGTTAGAATCCCGACCACGTGTATTGAGGGTGTTTTTTCTAAATGGTTTCCACATTCCCTCCTTGTAAGTACTAGTATATTTCCTATAAATTGTAACTGGGTGAGTAGTACTTGACTTGTTAATCCCTTGTACTCACCTCAACCCTGAATCCGTCCAGCTTGTAGCTGCGTTGATGAGGACTCGACTTGTTAATCCCTTGTACTTACCTCAACCCTGAATCCGTCCAGCTTGTAGCTGCGTTGATGAGGACTCGACTTGTTAATCCTTTGTACTCACCTCAACCCTGAATCCGTCCAGCTTGTAACTGTGTTGAGGAGGACTCGACTTGGGCACGTATCGGTAGAACTCCTCATGGTCCTTGTACCACGTGACCGAGTACAAGCGATCCAATTGGAGGTCGTACTGGCACTGCAGGAGCGCCATCTCTCCTCTGAGTGTGTACTGTGGGACCACCACACTCAGTAGCTTCAGGCACATCAACTCTGAAAACAAGAGAAGTGCACTGGCTCACAGTCTGGAAAAAAAACACTATAATATTAAATAATCCACTTGAGTGGTCGAATAGACCAAGTCGTCACTCTCGCATTAGAATGATCGGGAGAGCAGTGTTAAAATCCCTTTCTGGTGTACAGAGGGGGGGAGATGGAAGATTCCAACAGGAAGATTTTCCACAATGGTGGTCTACAGCCTACAAAGCAGGTGAACGGGTTGGTTTTGATGGAGATTGCACTCACAACATTTTACATAAAGCTACATAGAGCTACCAAATATTATGTTGGGAGACAAATATGGGATTGGAGGTGTTAACAAATGTGCTACCAAGTATCAAACTCAAACAAATATTCGCAACTAAATATGAACATTTTCCGATAAATTTGTCGGATCGTTGAATTCCATGGGTATAAGATCCAAATGTTGAGATCTTACAATTTCTGGCCTTCAGCAGGCTGATTGGAGTGAGACATCTAATCACCAAATTGTGTAGTAGATAATATAATGTTACGGTTTCCCACTGATAGACCTCACAAATACTGGCATAACTCTTCTGAATACTACTTTCCTCATCCTTGATACCTTAATATAATTTAATGTGAATTAGTAGCGTATTACCTGAACAGGCAGTAAGACGCGGCGTGTATATATATAAATATACCCTTCTCCTCTTCAGACAACCATCTACCAGCTGATCCGCATCTTAACTCGCCCCAGATTTACCCGCCTCGGTGGCGTAGTTGGCTAACGCGCTAGTCGTGTTGAGCTCTACTGCTGAGGACGGGGAGATCGAGGTTAGAATCTCGGTCGGGTGAACTGGGGGTGGTTTTCCCTCAATGGTTTTCCACTCTCCCTCCACGCAAATTCGGGTTCACTTCCTCTAAATTCAACCTTCCCAATTCCTAATCAATTAGCGTAATTAGTACTTAAGCGTATAACCCGAACGGGTAGTAAGACGCGGTGCTAAATAAAAAAATAAATAAAACTCGCCCCAGACCATGTAGCTCGGTTAAATTCCACACTTCTCTCCGACCGAGGGTGGATTCATGTCCTTTTGTCGAGGGGTATGATTGTCTTTCATAGGCCTCCTTCAACTACAAACTTACCGTTATAATTTTAAATTATTGAGATATTTATTCATAATAATTTTGTAAGCAATAATAAGAAAAATAATATTGCTAGCTTATAAAA
The DNA here is from genome assembly GCA_902155825.1 of Timema genevievae. Classification (NCBI taxonomy): domain Eukaryota; kingdom Metazoa; phylum Arthropoda; class Insecta; order Phasmatodea; family Timematidae; genus Timema; species Timema genevievae. Next base: position 78,147 of record CABFWO010001525.1, on the reverse strand, counting down.
AAATTAATTCATAATTATAATAATAAAAAGAGGACTTATAAAAAAACACAATTTTGAATAACAATGTTGTTATTTTAATAACAACATAAAGTCACTTTCACAATAGAACTAATAAATATGTTAGTGGGTTAAAAAAGTGTTAATAGGTGTTGATAGAAAAAAGTATGTTATTACGAATAATTGGTTATCATACTAAACTTACTGGGAGTTTAAGTCTTAAATCACTTGCTTTTCTGTATATTAGACATGAATTTAAAGAGTTGTTATTAATTGGGTCATGTAGAAGACAGGGTGAGGGAGGGGTTAGTCATTTTTTACGACATTAAGGTAATGGTTTCAATATTCGTGATTATTATATTGGCTAGGGGGCCCCCATCACTACCCTGGATCTGCCACTGCCTTTGACAAAATCCTAGACGCCTTCACACCCGTAAGCCTATCCTTAATAACAAAGTGCATTAGATTCAACTCACTTGGGTAACTCTACTACCCTCGCTCCTCTTTCTACATTTCAAAAGAACATCATTTAATCCGAACCATTGAACCTGCTCTTGGAACCCATATTCATTATGGAACCTGCCACTACCTGGTGCAGGATTCAATTCTTAGCTAATCCTTTCCCTCTCTCCTTCCGTCACCACTTAGCTGGAACCTGGCTGACCAAATGACAGAACAGAAAGAATGAAGAAGAGAAGAGACTGATACTCCCCTTAAGCTGGTCCCACACTATTCACGAATGCTAAATAATGTTCATGTATCGGGCTACTGTACGAGTAGTGTGGGAGGTGCATGAACGGTGAATGACAAATGTTCAGTCGAATATCCGGCATTCAAAGGGTTTCGCCCTGGGAGTGGTCTCTTGGCACGAATCAAAGGAAGCAAATGTTTGCCACTGGAGTCTCTGCGAACATTCGAAATGCTCCCAAACTGTTCTTCAGTCGTTCGTGTCGTCTGGCTGCCTACAATCTGGGCACTATTGCCTAGCTATTTATTTATACCCTACAGTATATTGTAGTGTACCATGTAATGTAACATTAAATACTAGTTTTATTTAATAAACTGATAATTGTTTTGCTAACACCAAATAGCTATGCCGACTTTTGTTTGCTTAGGTCCTTATCTTGTCTTGTTTTGTTGAAAGATACCATCCACCACCTCGTTTTTCTCCTGGGTTTTCTGGACTTATCACGCTGCGATAACAATCCACTCGGTAGTATAATAAATACAACAACAGCAATTATGTCATCACCTGCGTTGTACATTGTGCATTAGCAGCAGACTGCCACGGAAAGGAATGATCTGATCGAATTATCGGGGTAGAATTCTGAGCTAAGACCTAGTAGCCTTTTTGTTGTAGCTATTGACAATTGAATATTAATTTTTATAATTCTAAAGGTCACTCATATGCCTAAGTGTGTATCACCTTTAAAGGCTTACTAAAACATTTTGTGTTTAAAATCTGCTCGTAGTTGTTTAATATTTTCTGAAAAAGATTAACTTTATTTAGAAAATTAACTTTTAAATCCGATACCTAAAAATAACAGGGTAAAACTCAATAAAAATAAAGATAGTATTAATATATTTTTTATGATACATTTAGCTAAGAAAATCCACGAAAAACTGCATAAAGAAGTTAAATAAAAGATGTAACACCATTTTTTAACTGGAAAGAGGATGGAACATCAATATGGTGTTGATGAAAATTCTAGCAGCTAACCCGTCTAAAATAAAATATATTCTAACTAATATTACGTCCAACGTTGCGCGCTGTTTATAATATATAAATATTAAATTTAAGTGAACATTTGAAAATATATTAAATAAATTATTTTAAAAATACAATGAATTTTTAGCAAATTATAATTAAATATCAGAAATTTAATTTATATTGGTCTCCTTTCTCCATTTGTGAGAAAATCTTCCCATGGTTATAGTCAATACTCTATTTTATTTAATAAATTGTTTAATGTGCTGTACTTTTAATTACCAAAAAATATTATTATTTCTTGTACACGTCACACCACACAGTACCGAGATCATGTTCTTGAAGAAAAGGTATTATAATCGATTAATATCTTAAAAACCTTTTCTCAACCATCCAAATATTAGCAGTATTATTTATATTTTTCATGTATAAGTAATCCAAAAAATAATTCAGGGGATCTCACGATTTGTTTGCTGCAAATTTAGGAAATTGGAAGATAAATGAACTGACATGTGTTGCATTGGGGTATAATACCCTGTTTTCTTTAAAACAACTTTAAATGTTTTATCCAGGCAAATGTAAAATATCAATCCCTATTTGGAAATATCAAATTTGTTAACACCCATTTAGATTGGTAGCTGAATCTGTGGAAATATACTGCCCTGGTTAGCAAAGTACGGATATGAAACATTTATTAAGCAATAACCATTTAATGTTCATTGCTTTTATTTCGAGCAGCTGGTGTTTTACATTATTTAAGACTTACACTTTATTAAAAAAAACATATTTTCATATCATAGACACGCAATCATCCCATCTCTCTTGTTTATTATTTAAATCTTTATCGTTATATCATTCTACTTTCACATCCATCTTATTGTACACAACTTTTGAATTGAAGATCGATAAAAAAGAATTTAAGTTCCACGTTCCGTTTAGCGCAATAACGTAAAAGCACACACATGATTATCAAATTATTAATATGTTTAACATATGTAGATTAAACCTCACTCAAGGTGTTCTGGGATGATTTTATGAATATTTGGATATATTTATATAAAATTTGTGTAAAAAATATTCTATGGGGCTGATTCATATAGCTAGGAAATCAAATTAAGCGTTACATATTCTGCAAAACTGAGAATGAAAAAAACATTTATATACCAAAGTCAAAAGGTGGATTTCAGTAATGTATTAAGAATAGTCGAATAATACATAAACATGATCCTAAACGGTGACCTGGTGGTCTAGGGGTAAGGTGTCTGAATTCTGTGCTGTGTGTCCGGGGTTCAATCCTCGGTCCCGGCACAGATTTATATGATTGCCAAACCCTTCCTTCACCTCTGACAAAACGTGTATTAATCACAACTTGTGAATGTGTGGAATGCCAGGCCTCTACCGTGGTTCGGATCCCACGTTAAACTGTAGGTCCTCCATTTCATCTCACAATCACCCTACCATTACACATTATCTTAAGTGCATGTAAACCGAACGGGTATTAAGACGCGATGCTAATAATAATAATAATAATGATCCTAAACGATAAAGCATTCATTAATAAAGCCGTACAAATTTTATCAACATCATTGATGCAATTGTATACGCCACCGATAGTAACCAAACAACATTAGTTGGGTTAAGAAAGTTTTGAATAATTTACTAAGAATTTTAAATGTTATAATTCAACTCCACCATAGTTTTAATTAAAATAGCTCTCTTTTTACTTATCAAATAAATTGAAAAATTGCACCTAGACATGGCAATCGAACCTGAGATCTTTGGTTTAGTGCACCAATGCTCTAACAGTGAGATATCCAGGGATCGTACCGTGCCCAGGGTCATTATTCACTCATATTTTAAGGCAGAGTCTATGATGGACGTGTTAATATCACCAGCTTCTAAGAGCTTTCATTGATATCACAGTCACCGGTGACTTGGTTGTGGCTTTATACTGCCAATAGTACAAACACATTGTACGTTATTTTTAATCAGTTTATTTTTGTAAAAGAACATTTACTATGTTGTAATGATGTACAGGCCGATCTATAGACTAGCACCTTAGTTCTATAGGGTCTCTGTAATGGCATCAACAATACTACGAGTTTTAATTCATCTTGTAAACAAACATGACCAAAAAAAACTTCTTCAGCCTAAGAGTACACACTCCAGTAAACATATCTCGTGATATTAGACTATAGTATTAATTCACAAATATCTGGAGTCGAACCAATAGTCCATAGAGCTAAAGTTGACCTCTTTGACGTGTGACCTTTATGCACATTGACAGAGATTCATATCATGTTCTTCTCTCCAATACGGTAATATATTTCTACATTTCACGGCCTGGAGGATCGCTATGATTGAAATCAGGCAAGATGGAATCTTGTTTCATTTCCCTCCATCACAGATCACCGAGTTTTATAATATCTCAAGGCAGGTGTCACTTTCATAATCGACCTGCTACCACTAAAACTCGAAAAACGTTCATCTTCTGACCAGCCAATAAAAAAAATCCATTGGTGAGCATAATAATTTGAGTTATATGCCCCTAATGAAGTATTTGAGCTAAATGAACTAAGAGTGTTTTGACAGGTACTGTACCTTACAGGTAGTGTTTTATCATGAGTTAGTTGGACTAGGCTTGGTAAGAAATGAGATTGGTTGGTTCCCCACACTTCTTCAAGACCAATGCTACTAATAACTACTATACAACTGTAGTAAGAATTAGTATATCGTCAAACGTTAAACTTGAAAAGGGATCTAATTTTTATTGTAAGAAATAATATCGTGTGGATAGGGTTCGTAAGGTATATTACCTAAACAAACAAATCCTGTTGATATCTGACTTACATACTAACTTAATCTATATCAGTACGAGTAATACTACACATAAAGATCTAGCCTTTAGATAGTTAACTACTTATTGTAGACCACGTCTTAATACCCATCCCGGCTAAGCAAATAATTATACTGATGGGAAAAAGGTGATAAGTGTCTAAACTACAGGAAATTTACTCACATTTGTTTGGAAGGAGGGTTGAAATCCTTTAAGAAAATCTTCCCCGAATCCCCAATATCGCAGGCTGAATTTTGAATCCCAAATTTCCCACAGCTTTCTAGTCACACTAGACGAGACTGATGCCTTCACTGTTGCGAGTAAATATTTACTAATTGGATAGAAAGACGAGCCCATCTACAAATAATAGATAATTACCCTCATTAGCAACATCTGGAGTGAAGTCAAGTTAAAAGGGAACCTTAATTAAGATCCGTATTTTTGCAGTTTTTACGACCAAAAACAATTATTGACTAAAATAAATAAGATATTTATACAGTAGACACATTAAGTTAAATATTTAAATATTTATGTATTTCTAAAATGTTTGTCATGAAAATCGTGGCATTTCACTAGAAACTTTTTAAACTAAGAAAAAGGTTCATGGTCAAATTAGGCAGTGCCCATGACACGTATTCAAAAACTGTTGAAATAATTTGATGTAGGAAACAAAATAAGCTAGAAGTGTCTACTCTAGACTTATTTGATGTATTTGAGACGGAAACAGTTAAAAGTATATATATATATATAAAACAAAAACATTGGACACAGTGGGAAACCATTTAGGAAAAACATCCACAATAGACCTGAATGGTATTCAAACGCTGATCTTCCATTCATCAGCAGGTCAGTCTAACACGAGATTGACGCCATAGACATTCAGCCACTGTAGTGGGTAATTAATTCGTTAACTGACTATTCGACTAAATACAAAATGATAGATAACTAATTTTAAACAAAACATATTTACACATTTAAAGCTAACTTGGGCCGGTAGAGAATCCGACACCTTAGCTCAGTCTATAGTATGTCTCTCTACTGAGCTAAGGGTCCAGGGTTCGATTCCTGGCATGGTCGAAAAATTTATCACTGGTTAAATGTGGGTTCACCCTGTCACAGTGATGAATTTACAGCCGAATGGACTGGGATTTGTTCCTGTCTTAGTCTTAAGTTAGATTATAAGGCATATGAAACTACGACAGGCCTAGCAAGCCGGCAGTGTAAATATATATATATGGCTGCAATAAAATCTGACACAGGCCACCGGATGTAAACTTATTATGGATGTAAAGTAAAGGAAGGTAGAGTATTTTATTATTTGTATGAGGCCCAACCTTACCCACATCGGTGGGAATAAGTGCTCCATCTTGTCTGATATTAATTTACTTGTAAAGAGAAGATGGTGGTCAGAATCATAACTGGGTGTAATAAGGGTGCTTTTTCCTGTATTGCCTCCTACTCTCAATCAAGCAAATGCGAGTATATTTCTTCTCAGGACTACCTTATTCATCACCAAACCATTAGTACAAATGTTAGACTAGCCCACAATATTAATAAAACGCCTTTCACCAAACACAAATCAAATAATTCACAAACACAAAGATTTAAGTGGGGTGATTTGTCAGCTGTCGAAAGCAGACAATCCTTTGACTGTGAGTCGTCGGATGAAATCTAACAGTGGTGATTTGTCATCCTCCATGAACAGACGATCCTTTGACTGCGAGTCGTTGGACGAAATAACTATGTCGAACATAGTACCAACTAACAGATTTATATAATATTTAGAGATTTTACGTATTTTTTTGTCAGACTGTTCAATTATTAGGACATTAAAATTAAAATCTATCCAGGCTCTATCTATTACTAAACAAAATACCATAGTTATAACAAGAACATGGAAGAAAGTTTGTTTTGAATAATACTAACATCTAATTTTTGTAATAAATATTGGAAAAAACAAAGATATTATATGATATTATTTTACGTTGTTTATCAAAGTCTTGCGTTGGCGTTTGATTAAATTTATACAAGATTCAAATTCATTAAACTTAGCCATAGTTTGTTTACAAACTAATTATCAGTTTTTAGAAAAGTCTGGTAGCTTTTAAAAGCATATTAAACAATACATTTTTATTTATTAATTTATTATATTACTAGAGAATATAGATATTATTTTGTGAAAAAGGATATATTATATCAAGGACCTACATAAAACATATTGGTTGATAGTAAACACAGCCCTGAGCGCAAGGAGACACAACATTTAGGGCTTGTGTGAACCTATAGTACCGAGAGCATGCAGACACAACATTGAGGGCTTGTGTGAACCTATAGTACCGAGAGCATGCAGACACAACATTGAGGGCTTGTGTGAACCTATAGTACCAAGAGCATGCAGACACAACATTGAGGGCTTGTGTGAACCTATAGTACCGAGAGCATGCAGACACAACATTGAGAGATTGTGTGAACCTATAGTACCAAGAGCATGCAGACACAACATTGAGGGCTTGTGTGAACCTATAGTACCAAGAGCATGCAGACACAACATTGAAAGCTTGTGTGAACCTATAGTACCGAGAGCATGCAGACACAACATGGAGGGCTTGTGTTAACCTATAGAACCAAGAGCATGTCAGACACAACATTGAGGGCTTGTGTGAACCTATAGTACCAAGAGCATGCAGACACAACATTGAGGGCTTGTGTGAACCTATAGTACTAAGAGCGTGCAGACATAACATCGATGGCTTGTGTAAATATTACCGAGATTATGTGGGCACAATATTGAGGGTTTGTGTAAATATTACCGAGATCATGTGGGCACAATATTGAGGGTTTGTGTAAATGTTACCGAGATCATGTGGGCACAATATTGGGGGTTTGTGTATACAGTACCGAGAGCAAGTAGATACAACATTGAAGGCTTGGGTATACTGTACCGAGAGCAAGTAGATACAACATTGAGGACTTGTGTATACAGTACCGAGAGCAAGTAGATACAACATTGAAGGCTTGGGTATACAGTACCGAGAGCAAGTAGATACAACATTGAGGACTTGGGTATAAAGTACAGAGAGCAAGTAGATACAACATTGAGGGCTTGTGTATACAGTACCTAGAGCAAGTAGATACAACATTGAGGACTTGTGTTAAACAGTACCGAGAGCAAGTAGATACAACATTGAGGACTTGGGTATACAGTACCGAGAGCAAGTAGATACAACATTGAGGACTTGGGTATAAAGTACCGAGAGCAAGTAGATACAACATTGAGGACTTGTGTTAAACAGTACCGAGAGTAGGTAGATACAACATTGAGGACTTGGGTATACAGTACCGAGAGCAAGTAGATACAACAATGAGGGCTTGTGTATACAGTACCGAGAGCAAGTAGATACAAAATTGATGACTTGTGTAAACAGTACCGAGAGCAAGTAGATACAACATTGAGGACTTGGGTATACAGTACCGAGAGCAAGTAGATACAACATTGAGGACTTGTGTTAAACAGTACCGAGAACAAGTAGATACAAAATTGATGACTTGTGTAAACAGTACCGAGAGCAAGTAGATACAACATTGAGGACTAGGGTATACAGTACCGAGAGCAAGTAGATACAACATTGAGGACTTGTGTAAACAGTACCGAGAGCAAGTAGATACAACATTGAGGACTTGTGTATACAATACCGAGATCAAGTAGATACAACATTGAGGACTTGGGTATACAATACCGAGAGCAAGTAGATACAACATTGAGGACTTGTGTAAACAGTACCGAAAATAGGTATATATAGTGATCAAGTTAGACAGTAAGCAATTTAAGACTATATTAAATAGTTCATTGTACTCATAGAGAACAACCATAGTTCACGTGGCTTAAGACGTAAGTCTCTCAACATCTGTAAGATTCTAGGCAATACGCACAAATTTCACTCCTTCATTAATGTTAAGTGTCATATTTCTTGTTTTCTTTATTTTGGGGTTAGAGCACACACAGAAACACACACAAACACACATTCTATTTCATTAGAATGTTTATACGTGAAACTGATCTGACGTCAGTGAAATTCTTATATATTTATTTTTTACTACGATATACAAACAAACTGACAAATAGCAACATGCGTTTAGTTAAACGTTTTACAGTGGCCTTTTAAAATAATGTATTTCATGATAGACATGTGTACAGGATGTTCCCGGATTAAACAGCCAAAATAAAGGAAGGGGTATGCGATCGAAATAAACTCAAAATTATAAGTAGAGAGAAAGCCAAAGAGAGATAGAGATATTATAATTATAAAGTACACTCTCTTAAGACAGTATATTCTTTTTCTTAGTGAACTTAGACGACAGCCAATGCACCCTGTCCTCTGTCTTCACCTGAACTCCCCAGAAATATTAGATGAATTAAAGACATTGTAACTTTTTTTAATTCAAATTGTCAACATGGTCAAACTCTAATATATTTTTATAATTTTTATTTTTGCTTTTATAATGAACTAGAGTTTATCCATGACTTCACTTCTATTTAATTCGGGTAGATAATTTATAGATTCATCTAAACTATTAAAAACTCAATTTCAGATATATATGAGGCGAGGAAATTATGTACAGTATATGTTGAAGCCCCACATATCAACAACTACCTGTAAGTGTAGTCAGGAACCAAAATAATAAATTTTATTTGTTGCAGGCATTGTATCAAGATTGGCTCAACGTGAAGGCATTGTTGTAACTATCACAAAAGGAAGGGGGTTTAAATTTAACATCTAAGAACTGAAATTAAATAAAACTAGTTTTCAAGCAAAACTATAAAATTACTGTAAAATTATCTAAATTTAAGGAGCAAATGCAAGCTTGCTAACAATCGCTCTCTAGCGACGAGTTATTGTTGCAATGAACACTAAAATAAATAGTTTAAATTTGGTATTTAAGAAATAAAAATAAAGTAAATTGAAAGACTCACTCTATAGTGGGCACGCTATCACATCAAACAAAATTATGTTGGCATAGCAGTAAGCAGTAAGCAAGATTATTGGTCACAGCGCTGACGCATTCAACCCACCCGACCATTTTAACTGCTAGAAAGGAGTTAAACCGACTCCAGAGCAGTGCTTTAGGCACGTAGGAATATTTCCTAAGAAATATGAACCCCCTTTCCCACTGCTTGAATCAAGAGCCATGCTTTGTACCCATAGCAAGCAGCTGTAACGTATGTTTACTACTTATGCCCAGTTGTTTTGGCACAGCTTCGTTCGCTAACTAAATAGCGTGATGTTATATAGATCACCCTGTTCCTGGAAATATAAAGAGTTAAAAGGTCCTGTCTATATTACCACATAAGTGATCTCTGGGTGAACTGGCAATAGATAAACAAACAAACAAACAAACGAACGAAAACTCTAAAAATACATCATTTAGTATTCTTATTGTTAATACTTGGAATTCACACAAATTCTAATGTACGGACACACTTTAGAGTTTTATTAGAAATATATGTATGGATATTAATAAAATCAGAACAAAAAAATCAAATTTGATTTAGTAAACTAGGACCACTTTAATCAAGATAGTATTTTGTTTCAAAACATACAGTTTTTTTAACGTTGTTTATCAAGTAAACATTTAAGTGAATTTATTTGAAAGACCTATTTGTAGAGCAATGAGATCAAAAATAGTTTTGTAGGCTAAATACAATTAATTTAATTAAGACCTTAATTACCATATTTCTTTACAAATCGTATTTTAGTTATGGTTCGTTCACTGTGCGAAATGCTTTTTTTTACTATTGTTAAAGTGTTGTGTATGTTTATATACCTAACCTTATATATTATGTAAATTTAAGATCAAATTAAATAAAGATATTGTACGCTATCTGTATGGTTAATATTATTAAAAAATTTAAGCTATTAATGTGAAGAATTAGAAACAAACATCTAAACCAGGGGTCTTCAAACTACAGCCTGCGGATCACATTCGGCCCGCCACAAAATTATCTCCGGCCTACCCCAAGATTTTTTCAAAAAATAAATTGATTGTTTCCATTTGTTATTTCTTTACCACGCAGTATATTTGACATATCCAGTTCCTGTCCACACGTGTACTTCCCCCCATGACACCAAACCAAATTACTGTCTCAATTACAAACCCTAATTTTAAGTTGCAGGCACCATATGAATAAAGACCTCAAACAATGGTGTAGGAAACAGCTTGTGACAATTCCTGTACCTTCAACGTTATTCCCTCCCCCTCCCCTTGGCCAACGAAAATATGTAGAATATATAATTTGGCTCGCGTGCCAAAAATTTTGGATATCCCTGAACTAAACCATATAAACAGGACTGTGTATAATGTTGATTGTGTCTATTTTGTATTTGTCGAAGAAACACTTTTTACCCACTAATGTGAATACGAATCAACCATCTTAACCAACATATAATTTCAATTTGTATATAAGTTTGATTGCATTCTGTAATTATTACTATATTTGGATTTGCAATTGATTTGTTGATCAAGTTAAACCAAAAATTAATTATTTTTTTACATTCAATAGGAGAATACACCATGTATAGCGTAGCTTAAGACAGAAACTACTTATTGTATTGGTTTGAACAGGCAATGAAAAAAATAGTTTATGTCCGTTTTCTGAAAATAATGAATACATGAGGGAGTGTCCAGAATACTAAAATGCCAAAAAATAATGAATCATTATTTTCTGTGAGATTGCTCGAATCCCATTCGTTCACTTCTTTCGCCCAGTTTTTCGACACGTCTTTGCTCGCTGATGAGATAGCCGTAATTTCATATAGCTTACTGTTTTCCCAGAAAAAATAGGCGTACAATAGAATAAGTACCAACTTTATTCGATGAGTATGTTTTGTTTGTACTAACACTCAACAGATGGACAAACAAAAATTATAAAAAAGTATACCTCTGTCTACTTACTGTTTATAAGACACCGAAGAATAAAAACTTAAGAAAAATCGAATGTACAAACAAACCTTAGAACATTTTTGTTATTATTAAATATGTATGTATAAGAGTATAGAAAGATTACTACTCTGCCTGAACCAGAGTTTCAAGTATATTTGTACACTCTCCCAAGTTACACGAACCTATAACCTTTTGTAAACTCGAGTAACTAGCCTATGTACAAACCATTTAAACCAACTCAATTATATCAGGTCCAAGTTACAAGTCCCAACAACTTAATAAGTGTATATAATATATTTGAGTCTTGGTAATTTCAGGAGTAAGGTAGTTTAATAAAATCAGATAAAGTGATAACATAGATACGTGTGATAAAGACCAAAAGGCTTGTTTATTTTCAGAACTAAATCTATAGTATAAATATAAACATTAAAACACTAATAACACTACAAACAAAACGTAATAGGTGTTAGAAAAAGGTTCAACTTATTCAAAGTAATTAGGCCTCAGCCTTCAAAAAGCTCCATAGCAATTAATCTTTAACCACTGCCATACAGACTATTATTTACAATAGTGAAAAAATTATTTTTCTCCACATCCAAATGTAGGAGAGCTCTGCGCCTAACTGTTCTTTCACAATAATAAATATTTACCTCATATACCTTTAAGTTATTCCCGTTATATGGGCAAGTCCTATTGTCTGACATAGAAGAATAAGCTGCGAACATATAATGAAGATAAATAACTCCTAGCAAAACAATTGTAATAGAGATATCGCTACAAATATTAATAAGCTAAGCCATACCAAATTTACTATCATTACACTAAGATTTCATAAAGATCTACTCCAAGACAAAGTGTTTTATGGAGACTACAAAAGGTGAACTATAAGAGTCAAACACCAAATGAGTTTACAACTGTATAGCTACATTGATCACTAGCCCGACCAAGAATTCCACATTTAAGATAAACGAAATAGTTAAGTTAATGAAATACTAAAGTTGCAAAAATCCAATTTAGAAAAAAAAAAGTCAGAAAATAATTTAATTTAATCTTACATAATTTTGAATAGGTCAGGCCATAATATAATTTCAATTAAAAGAAAATACATATATGCCGAAAATGAATAACACTTACATTATTCGGGAGTAGGTCCTTATAACCTGACAAACATCAAAGAGAACATATCACTTGTGAGCACTGTCTTATATTCATATTAAACTCGGTGGGGAAACATAGTGGGGAGAAAACAAGATGGCGATAGTCATATTCACATTAAACTTGGTGGGGAAATATGGTGGGGAGAAAAAAGATGACACCAGTCTTATATGCACATTAAACTTGGTGGGGAGAAAACAAGATGGCGACAGTCATATTCACATTAAACTCGGTGGGGAAACATTGTGGGGAGAAAACAAGATGGCGACAGTCATATTCACATTAAACTCGGTGGGAAAACATGGTGGGAGAAAACAAGATGGCGACAGTCATATTCACATTAAGCTCGATGGGAAAACATGGTGGGAGAAAACAAGATGGCGCCAGTCATATTCACATTAAGCTCGATGGGAAAACATGGTGGGAGAAAACAAGATGGCGCTAGTCATATTCACATTAAACTCGATGGGGAGACATGGTAGGAGAAAACAGGATGGCGACAGTCATATTCACATTAAACTCGATGGGAAAACATGGTGGGAGAAAACAAGATGGCGCCAGTCATATTCACATTAAACTCGATGGGTAAACATGGTGGGGAGAAAACAAGATGGCGCTAGTAATATTCACATTAAACTCGGTGGGGAAACATGGTGGGGAGAAAACAAGATGGCGCCAGTCATATTCACATTAAACTCGATGGGTAAACATGGTGGGAGAAAACAAGATGGTGCCAGTCATATTCACATTAAATTCGATGGGAAAACATGGTGGGAGAAAACAAGATGGCACCAGTCATATTCACATTAAGCTCGGTGGAGAAACATGATGGGGAGAAATCAAGATGGCGCCAGTCATATTCTCATTACACTCGGGGAGAAACATGGTGGGGAGAAAACAGGATGGCGCCAGTCATATTCACATTAAGCTCGATGGGGAAACATGGTGGGAGAAAACAAGATGGTGCCAGTCATATTCACATTAAAGTCGGTGGGGAAACATAGTGGGGAGAAAACAAGATGGTGCCAGTCTTATATTCACATTAAACTTGGTGGGGAAACATGGTGGGGAGAAAACAGATGGTGCCAGTCTTATATTCACATTAAATTCATTGGGGAAACATGGTGGGGAGAAAACAAGATGGCGCCAGTCAAATTCACATTGAACTCGGTGGGGAAACATGGTGGGAGTAAACAAGATGGTGCCAGTCTTATATTCATATTAAACTCAGTGGGGAAACATAGTGGGGAGAAAACAAGATGGTGCCAGTCTTATATTCACATTAAACTCGGTGGGGAAACATGGTGGGGAGAAAACATATGGCGCCAGTCATATTCATATTAAACTCAGTGGGGAAAAATGGTGGGGAGAAAACCAGATGGCGCCAGTCTTTCTTATGCGGTCATCATCTACAAGTCACAAACTGCTATCTCACTGACGCATGTGCACTACGTCATTAGTTCGTGGATCGTGATTGGGGAAAACAGTTGGGAGGAATAATCTCTCTATAGCCCCAAGTTCTTACGCCTGCGCACAATCCATAGCTAGGAGTAAGGGGGCGGCCAGAGTGAGCGAGCGAGCGAGTGACTGAGCACGCACGCTTGAAAGATAGAACTGGTTCTATTTTTCAAGCTCGCGCACTCAACCTGGTACAGTCTTGTTTACAGGTGCTAGGCAATATTATTGTATGTCGGTTCATTGAGTGCTAGGAAAACTTCTCATTTTGACAATTTTATTAATATCTATAGGTTTAGCACACTTGCTACTAACGTTCTAATTTAATTTTTAAGATCATAATCCATACTTATATATATATGTAAAACTGATATGTTAAAATACTTCAATATTATCAAAGTAGGCCTTTACAAATAAGAATTACCATTAGCGTGGAGAGAAGATGATAAAACCACAACAATAAATCACTTGTTAAACCCCCCTCAGTCACTCAGCCAAGATTTGGAGCCTCCTCGTCAACAGCTAACGAGAGCTATCTGCTAATCACACGCTCGCTCACTCGCGCGCGCGCTCGCCAGTATTGTCACCCAGTCGCTTGCGCGCTCGCTCGCACGCTTGTCAGTCTGGCCGAACCCTAAGTTCTAAAGTAGGGGGAGCTTACAGATCAGCCGATACAGTCATAGTTGTTTTGTTTTTTGTACATTCGGCCGTTATGACACGACCTATGTTGACGCGAATTGAAAGGGCGAAATCCAGCCCGGACCGGCTACTTGAATGAGGTAAGTCCGAGTAACTTGCTAGGTGACGGGGAATGATAAACTGTTGTCTGTTGTACTGTTGTCATGGTAATTACCAAACACAGTCTTAAAATTAAAATTATAAATATTTAATGAACTGTAGAAATATAAGTCATGGTATATAGATACCAATAATTTAATTCTAATTAATCTTGTATGTGATACCTTGAGTGCATTGGCTCATTATTTATGCATGGTATTGGTGCTATTCGTGTAGAATGTGATTCCATCAATTATTCTATCCCTTAATATGTGCAACGTATAGATGTATGATGGACCAATATGACAAACCTACTAGCATTAAAAGGTGACCTGGTGGTCTAGGGGTAAGGTGTCAGACTTCTGTGCTGAGGGTCCGGGGTTCAATCCTCGGTCCCGGCACAGATTTGTCTGATTGCCAAACCCTTCCTTCACCTCTGACAAGACGTGTATTAATCACAGCTTGTGAATGTGAGGAATGCCAGGCCTCTACCGTGGTTCGGATTCCACGTTAAACTGAAGGTCGTGCGTAAGTGCGTGTTACCCGAACGGGTAGTAAGACGCGGTGCTAATAATAATAATACTAGCGTTAAAAAACCTAGTAGAATTATTAATGTCGCACCTCGCGATCGAACGGCCGGTTTAGCGACTAATATCCAGTTACAAAGTGCTCGTGTTATAGCATACAGTGTGATTATCATAAGGAGGCTGGTATTTGAAATTAGAAAGTAGAAACTGTTGTTGCCAAACTGGCATTAATGAAATAAATATTGCAATTATAATGATCTTAGTTTGTTTGGTTAGTAATGTAAAGATAAATTATACATAGTCATTAAGAAAATATTATTGGAAACTTTTGATAATTTTTAAATGAAGTTCTTAGTTAATAAAATAAATCAAACATATTTAAACAATGGCAAATCTTAGTAAGTTTAAATTAATGTGTATGGTCTAAAGTGGACTTCTTATGAAAATAGGGGTAGGTTTGAAGTAATCATATTTATTTTTCGCAAAAACACTTGTCTGAGAATTAATACTCATATAAACATATTTTCAAATAATTTATTAGTTATTTGTAACTAACAAATTCATTGAAACTTTTATAAATATTATTAAAAAACAGTAATATTTAAAAGAGTGTATATTGACTATTGATTAAAAAATAATTATTGCTTTAAGTTT
This sequence comes from Timema genevievae, assembly GCA_902155825.1. Lineage (NCBI taxonomy): Eukaryota > Metazoa > Arthropoda > Insecta > Phasmatodea > Timematidae > Timema > Timema genevievae. Next base: position 62,099 of record CABFWO010001525.1, on the reverse strand, counting down.
TCCATATAGCCTATTATATAAAAGTAATGACTAAATTTATTTTTATTATTTAATACCCTTTCTTCACCTCTGAACGGGTAGTAAGACGCGGTGCTAATAATAATAATAATAATAATAATAATAATAATAATAATAATAATAATAATAATAATAATAATAACTATCTAATAAACTATTTTCACTTAAATAAATTCGTGCGTTAACTCACAACAAAGACATTAAAACTATATATAAACTATTTTTCAAACATTTAATTTATTAATTTTGAAATTTATCATTCAATCCCTTAAAAGACTAATCCGATAGAGTGAATTTTGACAAGTAATTTAAAATGGATTTCGTAAGCTGGCACTGCAAATCTGTATTATATTATATTGTTTGCAGGAACTGTCTTCAGCACGCCAACATAGAAAGAAAGTTCAAAGGATATAGGAGCTTAGGAAGGAAGCGGATTCAAATTCAGATTGAAGGAAATAAGAAAATTCTGGGAGCTGAAGGAGGAGGCAGAGGACAGGGCAAGTTTGGCTGTCTAAGTTAAGTGACAAAAAGAATGGCCCTGTCGTAAGACAAAACACCTAATAATAAAATTATAATAATTAAAATATTCCATTATGAGTGAGGGAAATATCACTTAAAATAAATATATCACCTTGAAACATGACTTCAGTCATTTTTAAAAGAGATTTTTTTATAGTATATTTATTATTAGTAGTCAATTTTCTTTGTTTTATTTTAAATATTAAATGATAAAAAACAAACTTATTTAATAACATGGACCTTGAGAAAACTAATTTTATCTAAGATATTTATCGTACATTTTCTGAACCAACTGTTTATATTAGAACACGAGATACTAATTCAATTGTAGAACAGACACAATACCCACCCTGCCACCTACCCTTGGCTGTTAATTCATCATTGTGAAAGGAAATAAACCTCATTTCATTTCAGATACATTTTTCAACCATTTCGGTAATCGAAGGTAGACTTCCTACTGACTGAGCTAAGGCTTTATTAGAGGGATGATAAGAATGTTTTCAATTGCATCTGCATTAGCGTAAAGAGAGGATGGTAGTACCAGAGTAAATCACACGTGAAAAATCACCCCCATTGTAACCACCTGAGATCCTAACTTTGACGTCCTTATCATTGGTATTCAAGTCTATTACTGGACTGACGTCTTTAGCTGGCCACACACGTTCAAACTTCCTTTTGACAACTGCCACTCGCTAGTCCGACGACCAATTGGTTTGACATCAAACTGTTCACACACGCACATACATCCTTTTGACAACTGCCGCTCACTAGTCCGACGGCCGATTGGTTTGACATCAAACTGTTCATACATGCCCAAACATCCTTTAGACAATGGTCACTCGCTAGTCCGACAGCCAATTGGTTTGACATCAGACTGTCCACACACGCACAAACATCCTTTAGACAACTGCTGCTCGCTAGTCCGACGGCCAATTGGTTTGACATCAGACTGTCCACACATTCACAAACATCCTTTAGACAACCGCCGCTCGCTAGTCCGACAGCCAATTGGTTTGACATCAGACTGTCCACACATTCACAAACATCCTTTAGACAACTGCCGCTCGCTAGTCCGACGGCCAATTGGTTTGACATCAGACTGTTCATACACGCCCAAACATCCTTTAGACAACGGTCACTCGCTAGTCCGACAGCCAATTGGTTTGACATCAGACTGTCCACACATGCACAAACCACGGTCTGTTGAGATCAGTCCCCTTCAGCCCACCACTAAGATCTGAGTGGCGTTATCTGGGTGCTATAAGAATAGTTCTTTGTGTGTGGTGATTGTTCTAGGTTTGTTTGAAATTTGAAAAAGTGTTTTAGATGTATAAAAGGTATTTTTGTCACAATGCTTGAAGTTAAAACATTAAGAGTGACAGCAACTACAGCGGCTGCTGAACAAGCCCAGAAGGAAACCAAGGAAGTTTTGGACCAAACATTGGCTCCGGCAGTGTGTACGGTTACTCAAAGAACTGTATGTCAACAATCATGATGACTACAAGCATTACCTCTGGTTGGTTGAACCGAATGCAGAGTAGGACTAAAAACACGTGGTGAAGCACATGCCTGCATCTGTGCGGCCTCAAATCTTTAAATCGTGTCTTCGAATGCCACAAATGCTCAGATTTAATCAAAAATGGTCTGACATCAGTCAACGATTGTCCAACTCAATCCGACATACTTTGTTTTGACAAACATCATTCAACTTTGGTCTGAAAGACCCCACACACGTTCATATATTACATTCAGTTATACTAAAACGTGTTTGTCAGACAACGGTATGAGCGTGTATAGGACCACTGGTATGAAAAGTTGTTAGAATATAAGGTTGCCTGCCTTTGTGGGGCTGGCTGTACCGGTAACGTGACGTCACTGGGTGACCACTCTACTACATCTCCAGACAAACGTCTCAGTGTCATCGTGGGTAAATAACTCAACTTGATTATTATTTAATTTAAAACCATTTTTTGTTACTAGGGTATCTATATCTGTATCTACTACATACTATATATCACCATATTAAATTTGTAGCAAATGTATCAGAACTACAGTGTATGTAAACATTATAATTATTATGATAGTATAATGACGTTCGTACTGTTGAATTTAACATAAATTATTTAATATTCAGTGACAAAATGTTTCAAAATATCAGTTATAAAATAGTAGCACATTCAAAGTGTGAACTATGACTAAGAAGGCACAGTTAACAACATTAAATAACATCTTTCCCGTACTTGCGTTTTATTCCATAGAGGATATGGTTGTATTTACAACTAAGTGTTAAGGATGATGAAAGTAGAATTTAAGAGGAAGTATATGAGTATTGGTGTGGAGGAATAGTTGGAAATAATTTAAGATAAAACTCATCAGTAGGCCTATGCTCGGCATTCACGCCCCGACCTCCTCGCCCTCAATCAAACAGCTTAGATGAGACTGACGCTTTTGTCCGTGTGACCATCTGTTCTGGTTATAGCATATCATAAATGTGAAATTAAAAACCAAATACATTTCAACACAAAGGATTTTTTAACCTCTTAATATTTAATAAATTAACACACGCTCAATAGTGTATAACTAATAATAATAATAATAATAATAATAATAATAATAATAATAATAATAATAATAATAATAATAATAATACTTTCCTTAGAGGCTCTTTCCATGTCCCGATGATAGGAGGTGATGGTGATAGTGAGAATAGGGATTAGGGTATTAAGCCTAACTAACAAAAGCCTGGTGACCGCTGGGGTAAATTACTCTTTTTTGGAAACTACCCAAGGTACCAGCTGGGAATCAAACTCGGGGTCCCTAGACTCATAGTCATGTGCACTGACTATTACACCACGGGGCCGATTATCATTTTATATGATCAATATCTATTAAATAAGCTATGTGTGTCTATCGTAAATAAAAATGACTATATTATTATTATGTTTTAAAGGCGGGTCGACAAATGAAGGTCATTAGTGCAATGAAAATGATGATTTCATAAAAGGCGAGGGAAGAATAAAAGACTGTCCATTTGTGTTTACGCATAATTAGCTTTCTACTAGCTGTCAAACATCAACGATTCAACGACAAATCTGACAGAATGGATTCAATCATCAAATAAACATATTTCACGAACATTAGCAGCTGTGAGGTCGATGTTGCACGAATTTAGATCGGGGGCAATAAATTGAGGGCAAAGGCTTACCAGAGGCAAAATGCACGGCTACGGACACAGGATTAATGAATGTTGTTGTTAAGCTGTAGATTATTGGACGACAAAAACAAGTGTATTAGTTTTAATTGCTACGGATCGGATAGGATCATATTTTACATCGGGTTTTTTGGTCAATAGTTTTGTAAACACTGTTGCAAGGTATCGGCCAACGTCTATTACATTCACTAGAGAAATGAACGCCAGTATACTCTAAAATCTTTTAGATTATTTATTCTACAAATAATACATTTAAGTAAAGCAGTGTTACATTAGTGATAAACTAACTAGTTTGTTGAATGGATTTTTAGAATTAAGGCACAGTACTTTTCTGAAATGAGAAATCATTCTTATTTGTTTTATTATTTTAAATAATTTGGCTCGTAACTTTATTTATTTAAATAGTGAGCCTTTTTTATTTTTGTTTACACTACTACTGTGTACTAGGCTACAGAAGAGTGTTTTGTTTATGTATATATAAGGCACAGTGTCTTACTACCCGTTCGGTTTATACGCCTATGTACTATTAACGCTAGTTTGTTAGAGATTAATAAGGTTGAATTTAGAGGAAGTGTATTAGTAATTCTCGTGGAGAGAGAGTGGAAAACCTTTATGGGGAAACTACCCTCAGTATATTGAACCTGGATCGAACCTCAATCTCCTCGTTATCGACAGTCTATTCTATTGCGAGAGTGATGCCTTAAACCATACGGCATATAAGCGGTTCATTATGGTATATCTTATAAATTAGTGTCATAGTTTAGTTAGTTAATGTAAGAATGTTACCTATCAGGGTAAATGTAATGTACATAAATATGTTTTATGTATTAATAAGAACTTGTTTGGCCCAACTAGAGGCACAATGGCGTTTTTGGCGAAAGTTTTCAGTATGTATCTATATCTAGGCCACACTTTAAAAAATTCTAATAATTATATACAATTATATGTATATTTAAGTAAAAATATTTATGTAAAATATTTATTCATGTATTAGCTAAAATTCCTTTAAAAACTTTCACAAGTGGGAAAAAAGTAATCAAATTCAAAATTTACATTAAATAAAACCCTCAACTTGTTTATAAATTCAGGCAATGTGTTTAGAATATTAGGTCAAAAATATATATTTTAACTAATTTATTGTTACTTTTTAACAAAAGCAAATTTTAAATTAACTATATTATTGGTTGATTATAAATAATAGGCCTATTAGATACTACTATGGGATATAACGTTTATCTTCTAAATATAGGACCATATTAGCCCAAAATCTATTCACTACTGTCCGATTCTCATAAGAAATCATAGCTACTAGATCCACATTCATATAATCATTGTCAGAACTTGTGTTCTGTGGTTGTCGCTCTTGATATATATCATCAATAAATATAAAATAGTACCAGTGATATAGTAAGAAATTATCAGTGTTAGCCACCAAACAAATACATGTTTGTATTTTATAAATGGCCCTTGCTATGAAGATTTGACTTTAGCTTAGCAAATCATAATACATATGCTCTACTAAGGAGAGTGTGTGGGCAGTAGGACATAAAAAAACTATTAAAATTATTTTGCTAGTGTTGGGGATTAAAACCGGGATCCTCTAAGCATAGTAAAGTACTTTAACCACTCAACCTTGAGAATGATTTATTAATAATTTACTATAAATCTAGAATTCATTTTTATTTTCTCCATAGAGAATTTCAAAGGAAATGTCCCAGCACTTGCTTGTGGTAGTGTTTGTAAATTATTAACCCATGTAGTTTAATGCGTATGTCGTAAATAGCTTAAGGTTAGGGCTGAGGAAGGTGTGTTTAGGAATCGAACTTTCATTAGCATATATTTGATATATGACGCGCCCCCCTCCTCCCCCGAAGCCAGGATTCAAACCTCAACATATCCTCCACAAACAATCCAGTTTAGTGTGTCTTTGACCGCACTACCATCATGTTGAGATATACCTGTTATCAAAACAAAAAGGACAAGAAGGTTTTGTTATCATTTCGATGCTATCCTGTTTTAATTGAGAAGCCACGCTGTCCTCGCTAGGAATTGTGGGTCACAACTAACGGAGGAAACCCTCCCCCCCTTTGAACTTATTGATTTGGATTGGCCACAGTTGAAGGACGTTGCTATAGTTCAGTAGGACTACAAACACAGGTAGAGTACAAGAAATTCATTCGTTAAAAAGAAAATATTTTGAAATCATTTAATAAATTACCAAATAACTCGCATGGATAGGATAAAACACAGCGCAGATACAAAATGCTATAATTAAAATAATAGTATTATTTTCAAGTAAATTGTTTAGATAAACCAAAACCAAATATAGGGAACCAGTTTCAATAAGCCCCCATCAGTATAGAAATACTATTATAAACAAAACATTTCAAAATTCACTAACATTTAAAATAATTATATAGGAATTAAAACCAGTTTTTCAAAGTATATTATCACTAAATTATATGTGATTCAAACATAGTTTTTAGCTTAATTGACTATGTGAAAATAATAAATAACTAAAACTTAAATTTACTTTAGTCATTTTACGCTTGAAAAATTAATTTCTTATATATATATATATTGTATTTCGAGATGCCTTGTTAATTTACCATCCACACACACACATTGCTGGAATAGTTTCTTTTGGTCTTGTTAATTTATCATCCACAGACACGTTGGTAAAATAGTTTCCTTTAGCCTTGTTACTTTACCATCCACACACATGTTGGTAGAATAGTTTCCTTTGGTCTTGTTAATTTACCATACATACACATTTTGTTTGGTTGTTAGTTTTGAATTCACATAACCTATTTAAGGATAGTTTCTATATTTATAAATATTCGCTTATAGCTAGAAAACTACTGACAAAATCTTAATGTGGTATTTTATAATATGTTGACTCACTATGTATATTTATTCAAGATGTAAACGGTGACGTGGAAGTCAATACAAGTGTATCATGTACATTCTGAAGAGGCAAAAGCTATTACTGTTACAAATATATCTACTGTTATATCTTCATGAAAAAAGCAGACACGATTATATAGATTCGGTGATGAGTTTGGAGATTTCAGATTCAAATATTGACCCACAACTGCATGAAAGTGTAGCTAAACAAAGAGTACACAGCCATTATGGATTTTTGATATAATCTTCTCCATGCACGTAGCAAAAATTATCAAAATAACTTTCAAAGAGCTACGTTGACGAGCTTTACGGATCCTCTAAAATATCGTAGACGGCATCCTGACGGTGGAGAGCGCTCGGCCACGATCTATTCTTGATCGTTATAGATGATATACAATCATTCGATCCTTACGTTAATGTGTAGCTGTGCATTTTCATCAAACACATTAAGTATATCATCATCATAATCATTCGACGTTTCCACCTCTGCGGGTTGTCTGACACATTCTCTTCCATGCCTGTCGATGTTTCCTAACTTCTCACTCAGCCACTCATCTTCAGTCCGCTCTTTTAGCTTCCATGTCCTTCTGCACTTGGTCCAGCCATCTTGTTCGTGTTCTTTAAGGCTTTCTTGGGAAATCTGTCCTTCTCAATTATCATTACATGCCATAGCCACAACAACAATCTTCTCTTCATTGTCACTTCTAATGGTATAACTTTTAAACCATCCCTAATTATTTCATTCCTTACTTGACTCTTTTTGTTACATTCTTAATGTATCTCAGGAGCCTCATCTCTGGACCCCTAATTTTGAAACTTGCGAAAATACTGGCTAGCGAGCAAACTCGCAACTCATGAACTCGCAAATCGCAGGCCGTACAAAAACAGAGCTAATTTTGAAAGGTTTCTACTGTCGTGTGAATCGGTGAAGTGTTGTTTCGCTTGCGACTGAGTTTTCTATCCTACAACACTGTAAAACCATGACGTGTGCCAAAGGATTGAGGCGATGGGATGCCACAACACCCCATCGAACAAGATATTATTGTGTTGAGTGCATCATTTTAAACGATTTGTTTCGTTTTATTAGGAAACCATCTTCCAGTTGTATGCATCTAAGCTTGTTGTTTCAAATTTTCTCAGGTTATTTGAGTAGAATTTAAACAATTTTTCTGTTCAATACCCACTTTAGCTCAATTGGTAGCGTGCTTGTCTGAAACGTATTTGTTAACGAGATCGTTCCCAACCCGATCATGATATTTTAGTTTTTTGTCTGAATTTAAATCACTTAGAATTCAGTAATATATTATTTTATTTTCGCAACTATTTTTAACACATAAATATGCCCTAAAGGTTCTACTATGCAAATAATAATTAGCTTGTCTAGCTTATTTTTAAATGTGTAATTTTTATGTCATAAAACCCATACTAAATTTTAAAATTAATGTACCATTTTTAAATTACTATCTTATTAAATTATTTTTAAAGAAGAATATTATAGTAGTGTACGTAGTCTCAAATACCTTGTATACTTATGAAAAAATATTTCAAACAAATTATATGCGTAATAATACAATAATTTAAAATTAAAGTTTAAAGTCTGATAAATTAAAAACATTGAGATGATAGGATTTGAACACGCGAACTCATGAGAATGTCACTCTACTGACTCAGCCGAATTGACAATTAATAATTTGAAAAAATTAAAATATTTAATTATATTTTTACCCAAACAAATATTTTTATTGAAGGATTGAATAAAGTGTACAAAGCAATCATATTTTTTTCTTCTGTAAATCTATTTTGTACAATGGTAGTTAAATTTCAACAAAATCACTCTCAGAAATCTGAAACTGAAGAGGGGGATGACATCCATTTAGTTATTTTATGCTCTACTCGATAGACAAAGTCTGTCTCACACGGTGGCGAGTATAATCCACTCACTAGTTGATCGTGTGACGTCAGTTTTCAGCACAGACGTTTAAAAATTAAGAGTATGCGATATTGTGTGCGAGATTATAGAAATACGCTAGCGAAACGCTACTCGCACGTTTCAAAACTATAGGCCCTGGTGCCTGCAATCTACTCTCTCTTCACCCATGTCCAGGTTTCATAGCCATTTGTCAATATTGGATGATAGTGTGCCTAATATAACCAAATTTTGGCCTCTTTTCCTATATACTATCGCCATATTATATCCTTAACCACATGGTAAAATGGTCCACTCTTTCATATCCTTTGTCCTAATTCCTTCTGGCAATAATAGCAGTAATCAAGGGATGTACACCGTAAAGGGTATATACCCTAAACCAGAATAACACAAAGTGCTACATTTTGAAATCTTAGGTGCCGTGAATGACGTAACCCACGCATCCTACTGATTAGTTTGAAAAGCACTAATTCTCTTACTAGAGGATAACTCATACTTGAATGATACAACCACTTTGTGTCACCCTTCTTCCTCAATCATATATTTGCTCTATGTTATATTTTTCACGTGATACTTCCTCTCGTAATATTGTTCGCCCACAGAAGAAGCATGTCGCAAAATATTATACATAAAATCAGAACAGAACAATCACCAGAAAATTTGGGCCGCAATTTAGATATTTTTAACGCAGTTTGGACCAAAATAACTCAATTGTATTTTCTCTCTCGGAAAAGAACATGAAGGACTTGGGTCATTTTATACCCAACAATTGATACGGATTATTTTATATTCTATAAACTATTTGAGAGATATGATAAATGACCGGCCAATTCTATTACAAACTTTGAATATAAACAAACCTATACTAGAACCAGTATAGAGTACAATATATATAAAATTAATATAGTGGTTTCGAGAACTATTAGGAAGAATGTTCTGTTAAGATGGGCCCGGATATAGAGGGAATATTTTTAAAATGTATTTATTTTTGGCTTAACTCAAGTATGAGGGATGTATTTTCCTTGCATTAGCTTTATCGGGTATAGCCATTAGATTGTTAGAAGAGGACATAATGGCGCTTGTGGCATTTAAATTACCTTTGAATTTTTCTAAAGAATAAATTGCCGTGTGCAACACATCAAAGCAAGGTTTGCAATCAAAATTACTGAAAATATTATCTCTTGTTTTATAGAATTAAATTACAATGTCACATAATAATTATATGAATTGAAGATCTAAATAGAGCTCTGAAAGATTTCAAAGGCTACAATATGCTCATAGAATGCGTCATTGTATTGTTCTCAGGAGACTTCTGACAAAATCTACCAGTCATTCCAAGTCATCAGAGCAGACTAGGTCAACGCCTGCTTAGAAAGATACCCAGACGTTAAAACCACGTTAGAACCACTAACAGGTAAACAGGCTTCACAACCTCATCATAGAGGCGACTGTCATGACAGATTTCCCTACGAGAGAAAGGATTATGATACCAAGAATACCCATTATTCAATTAGCCCGGCCCTTCCAGTTTAAAAGCAAGCCGTTTCCTAACAAGGTTTGTCAGGTAATGACTATCAACACAGCGCAAGGACAAACCCTAAAAGTGGCAGGCGTTGATCTCCATGACAAGTGTTTCTCCCATGGACAAATATACAGGCTGTGTTCGCGTGATAATTCTAGCAGCAACCTGTAACTGCTCGCTCCTGTTGATAGAACCATTAATATCGTTTACAGAGAGGCTTTGATATTTTTTAAATACTTTGCTTCCTTCAATTAATTCAAATAATTAGTTTGTCTAATTTTAAAAGATAAATAATTACCAGGGAGTCAAACAGAAATTTTTATCGGTTCTGGTTCCGGTTCCTGTTCGCTAAACAAACATTTTAAAGGTTCCGGTTCTGGTTCCGGTTAAAGCACAATAAAGGTTGCGGTTCTTTTCGGTTCCTGATAGTGTTCCGGTTCTGGTCACGGTTCTTTAAATTTAAAAAAAATTAGCATAGCGCCTTTATATCAATTCGGGCTACGTCAATGTACTAGATTTGATAATGGTTTTTTAACGAATGAGGAAGGTTATATTTTTATATATAGAGGAAGTTTATCTGCATTTTCGTGGAAGGAGAGTGGAGAATCACATTGGAAATAACACTCTGGACCAAAAGTATTGCTAGACTAAAAATATATTATAACGTACCTTAACAACAATATTACATTCTTCTAATTTTCATATTGATCTGTCACCGTCAATCTCATAGTCAAAAAACTTCCGAACTGGGTTTTCTTAACGCACCCCATCAATAATATTATTAAAACCACTTACTAACAAACAAAAATAATCACCTCCGCACTGTACACAAGGAACACATTCACTGAGTTACTTCCTTATTTAAACTTGAGTGAAAGAATTTAAAGTTTGCATTTTGGCACCCTCCATCTCCCTTTTCCCTCTAATATAAACCAACCACCAGATTATCAGTTTTCTCTTCCAGGAAGTACTAAGTACATTAGGCTAGACTGCTTGTCCAAAAGAGATGATTTCTTAATTTCATTATTTCAACTTCTAATGAATGTGGTATAATCTTCTGTTTATCAAGCTAGATACATCTTCCTAAACATTAAAGTGAGAAAACATTGAACAATGTGACAGTCATGACATTCCATTGGAATCTAACATTAGGGTGTATTGATAAGGGATCATTAACTCTTTTCTAATCCTTAGAAAAGAGGTTTCAAACAAAGTAGTAAGCTAAAATATATCAAGCTCTTTCAGAACTTACTGATAAAGGGGAAACACAACATTTCAAAACTAAACTAAGCTTATAAAAATATATATACATATGTGCAACATGTCAAAATTATATACAATTCCGTAAAACTAGGAACCTTTGAGAACCTTTATGAACCTAAAATTATTTAACGGTTCCAATTAAGGTTTCGGTTCCTCAGAATAATGTTTTTAGGGTTCCGGTTACAATTTCGGTTATTTTTAAAAATAAATGTTAATTTCTGTTATCGGTTTCAGTTCCTGTTCCGGTTCGTCTCCCTGATAATTACACTAAATTGAATTGTTTTGATTCTGAAGACACATCTTTCATCAAATACACATTTTTCATCATGGTAATCTCTACATAATACGTTGCGTGAGTTCTTCTCTGTACAGGAAATTAAAACTCTTGGATTATGAACGTTATTGTTTTAAAGGAGATATTTTTAAAACTGACATTAACGCGAGCGAAGATGTGGGGAGCACTAATATATATATACATAAACTATTCAAATATTTGATATACATTTTGACACTTGATATAACAGGTTTATAAACTTCACACAGTTCTACACACGAAAAGGACATGAGAGTAATTTAAAAGTTGCTTTAATTTTATTTATTTTATATAAAAAAGTTTAGTGGTGCTCTGCCCAGACTTTCTCTTTTTTATCTTAAAATATAGACATTTTCCAAAAACTTTCCTAATGTTTGTGAAACAAAATGTCTTACATTATTGCAGAAACACTTCACCAATGGCATGGATGAAATAATATACACTGTTACGAAAAAAATAAGAAAAGAGTAACATCTCTGTCCCTCAAAGAGACTAATAATCAATTTCATTTTCAAAGAATTAACTATATATATACCAACAGTTTCTGAGCGATAAGAATAGATATATATATATATATATATATAGAGAGAGAGAGAGAGAGAGAAAGGCTATTTTCTTATAGCTCAAATATATATATATATATATATATATATATTTGCTTATGGCTCAAAAAAGTTAGTTTTTTATTGGTCGGCATATATATCATCCATCACACATATATATATGTATATATAGACCAATCAGAAACAAATAGTATATGTATTTGTACATAAATATAATATATACTTATTTACTTATAGCTCAGAAACTGTTGGTTTGATAAAAAAAAATGTTATTGCAAATAGGAGATTTTTAATATTACTACATCTTCACAGCGATATGTTATATCGTATCTAAAGTAGTTGCCAAGATATGATTAAAATTGGAAATTTTTTCAGTTATTAAGTATCATAAGAATCATTTTCATAGGAAAAATGAGAATCGCCATTTTGTTTACTCTCAATTAGTGTCTTGATACAAAGATTTAATCAAAATCATTTGAGTGGGTTTAGTGAAAATCTTATCTTTCTCTCCATGCCCGTCTTTAAACTACCATTAAATTAACGTTATATATATAATTCCAAAAACTATTTTGGGAAACCTTAATAAAACCCTCCATATAAAGTTTTAGCACAATCAGTTTAATGGTTTTGGATCAAGGCCGAGGTACAGACAGACAAATAGACCGACAGAGGGCATTGAGAATATCACTTTTTCAGTTTCAGTGGATCAAAAAACGTTGACACAATCACAATCTCGAGTTCCATTTTTTTGACGGTCACAATACTTTTCTTTACAAGGGTTTGAAAGAATGTAAATTTGTATGCTATTTAGTCTTGTTTTAAATGAAACTCTTACTTTAGTCACTTTCACTTGAGGTTAGGTAACTACTATAAAAATGATGAAAACCTGTTTCACAAATTACCTATCGTTTATATTATGTTATTTACCTGTAACGTGCTAATTATCCATTAGCACTTACACTCAAAATACCTTATATATGATTATCACAATAAATCCAAGAACTAATATATTCTAATAAAGTATGGCGGATATAAACTAACTGTGAAATCGTGTTTCTGAAAATGCCCAAACTTGAGGAAGGTGCCCCAGCTGACTTTTCAAAACTTCCTGGAGGAAGTTAAATACACGGACATCTCACACGCTGGCCAGACTTGACAGTAATGACGAGTCGCTTTCCTGTTTTGTCCTCAGTGGCTGTCTCCTAGCGCTAATTTCCTTTTTGCTCATTTTTAGTAAATAACAACTCCCCTCTCCTTGTTGATGTCCCTTTCCTAATACGTCAGTGCATCTTGTATAAGACAGCCACCCCTTGTTTCACATTTTATAATCTATTGTAACGATTCATCGGAGGACATCCTAGAAATTAAATAAGAACCAGTGGACTAAACCAGTGGTGGTCACGATTTTTGAGGCTTCGGTCTTTCCTCCTCACCTCAGATGAAGTAGAATATATGATTATGAGTAATCTTTGATAGGGTCTTCGTGATATGCTCTATTTTGCTACGTCCATAAGACCTAGTTTTGAGTGTCAGAGTTTCTGACTTGTTTTTCTATGTCCATAAGACATAGTTTAAAATGTCAGGGCTTATGCTCTGTTTTGATATATCCATAAGATGTGATTTGGATTTCAGAACTTATGATTTGTTTCTATAAGTCCATAAGACATAGTCTTAAATACCTGGGCAATAACCTGATGCCCTATACTGTATGGCCAGGCTCAAGCTAGCTAAATCTTTAGATCGAAAAATTGTTGAAATCAGGTTGTCTATTGCTTTATTCCACGACTTAGTTGGGTCTTTGACTGATACCAGTCGCTAATCTTTCTATTGTTTTAGCTTTGTACGGTGATCAACTCGTGGGTATGTTACTAGTGCAGAGTAGTGGCCCACGTGATATTGTTTATTTTGTCCGGCTCCCTTCAGGCACCGCTTGAATTAGTTAATGTTTAACCGTTTGCTGGTGTTATAGTATGTGTTCAGACTTATGGTGTTATTTAAGTATACTATTGAAAGACCAGGCAGTACTAATGAGGAATTGACTGACCATAGTATCTTTACAGCCTAGATTCCTGGTAGCTCACCATTAACTATTTGTAAGCCTACTGTTCCTGTTCTAAAAAGTTAACCTTTGTGTCTCGTAACTCAATATGGAGTTATATCATGCTAGCTAATTTAACTACCAACGTTGTAACTCTTTAAACTAGGACAGTCTAGAATTAGGTATTGTTAACTATAATTACTTAGATGCTTATAAGTTAAAGTCTAGTAGCCGCAAGGCTGGAAGGGTGTTATGTATTGTTGCTTAACTTTAAATTAGTAATTGCTTTCAATTTAAACTGCCATTGTGTTGAGGCTGACGCACCTTCGTGTAAGAATGTGTGTTTGTTCTACATCCTTTCTAATGTAGACACAACCATACTTGTCATGATTTCTTATCAAACCTAGGAGCTTGACACCTAACGCACCCAATTGGGGCAGCAATGTTTAAAGTAACAGATATAATTCCTGTCAATAAACAATGTAACGTTTTGTATATGATCTCGTCAAACCATTTATATTACTTTCAACTTGTTTGGATTTAAATACAATTATTCGTTAAACTTGTATATCTCTCTTATGTTTGACCCTTCCCATTCTTTATTTTAACTGTATTCGTCTATCAGATACTTATCGGTGATATAAAATACAACTTTGAACCCAATTGTACACTTTCGACATACAGTTAAATTATCTTATAGCTTTACAGACTTTATAAGTTTTAAATATTTACATTATCTCACAATTTTGTAAAGTTATACATATTGTATAGACTTATGAATAACTCACTTTTATAGCTCATCTTCTACAAATTTAAATATCATGTGACTTTTTTTTACTGAGCTGCAGATGTAGGTCAAGACTCATGTTTGTAAACTATCTCAAATTGGCTATTATTTTTCGGAAGTTTGAACACAGTTTGGCAGACAGTAATTTTCTTTCCTCCTGTAGTAGATCTTGGTTGAAAAACTGTTTAAGGAGTTTGTCCTCTAAACTTCATAAATATCTGTTTAAAAGACCATCATCACAAGCATTTAAAATAACTTTTAAGACAGTATTTTATTCCATAACTTGTTTATAGATTGTATCTAGTACTGAGTCAAAGAGCAATTTTAAACTAAGTATACCATTTTTTAGTTGAGTGCTAAGCAGTCTACGAGCTGTTCCGGCTCATTACACACCTACTCTAATGGGCTATGAATGAGGAAACTACTGTAGATTTAGGAGGAATATATTCTTTAAATTTAAAAATGACACCTGGACACGGGAATCAAACCCGGAAACTTTTGGTTAGTAAGACAATGCTCTAACCACTGAGCTATCCAGGAATCGTCCCCTGAGAGCATTGGTGTACTAAACCAAAGGTACCGGGTTAGATTCCAGTGTCCAGGTGCCATTTTTCAATTTAGAGAATACAATATTTAGATGCGGCTATATCCTTACTAACACATAAGTTTGGCTGTTTAATCCAGTTAAGAGTAATATTTACCACATTAGCGTGTTGGGTGAAACTATTCTGGAATAAAAATATACCAGCATTTATCCGAATGGGACTCGAATCTCATCCTTCTCGTCACTTTCTAACCAGATAAGACAGACTGGCTACTTTTTCCACGTGACCACCAACGTGAAGGTTGTATGTGTATTCAACCACTTATAGAAAAGGAATGTGTTTTTTAAACGTGATTTATATCATAATATTATCTTACATTCTAAAGAATATTAAAACAATTCCTAATTTCATATTTTCTTAATGCGATCGTCTAGAGGTCTATTGTAGTGAAGATCTAAAATGATAAATTGATCTATATTATTATTTTCTTTCTTATCACCTATTTAAGAGATACGCAATACATATTATTGAAACTTTGTCTGACATTAAGTGGGTCGGTAGAGGCAAACTAGTTCAATTCATGCAGTGTCCTAAGCAATGTGTTTTGGAGGAAAGAAAGGTTTCCACTTTAACAATGTTGTGTTTTGGAGGTAATAAGGGTTTCCACTTTAACAATGCTGTGTTTTGGAGGGAAGAAGGGTTTCCACTTTAACAATGCTGTGTTTTGAAGGGAAGAAGGGTTTCCACTCTAACAATGTTGTGTTTTGGAGGTAATAAGGGTTTCCACTTTCACATTGTTGTGTTTTGGAAGAAAGAAGGGTTTCCACTCTAACAATATTGTGTTTTGGAGGAAAGAAGGGTTTATACTTTCACATTGTTGTGTTTTGGAAGAAAGAAGGGTTTCCACTCTAACAATGTTGTGTTTTGGAGGTAATAAGGGTTTCCACTTTAACAATGCTGTGTTTTGAAGGGAAGAAGGGTTTCCACTTTAACAATGTTGTGTTTTGGAGGTTATAAGGGTTTCCACTTTAACAATGCTGTGTTTTGAAGGGAAGAAGGGTTTCCACTTTAACAATGTTGTGTTTTGGGGGAAGAAGGGTTTCCACTTTAACAATGTTGGGTTTTGGAGGTAATAAGAGTTTCCACTTTAACAATGCTGTGTTTTGAAGGGAAGAAGGGTTTCCACTTTAACAATGTTGTGTTTTGGGGGGAAGAAGTGTTTCCATTTTAACAATGTTGTGTTTTGGAGGGAAGAAGGATTTCCACTCTAACAATGTTGTGTTTTGGAGGAAAGAAGTGTTTCCACTTTAACAATGTTGTGTTTTGGAGGGAAGAAGGATTTCCACTCTAACAATGTTGTGTTTTGGAGGAAAGAAGGGTTTCCACTTTCACATTGTTGGTGTTGATTTATTCTAATGTAAGATAAAGTCGTTATTGCTTCTCGTGTCATGTCACTTAGCATAACAAGTACACTTTTATATCACTAATATACTATTAATATTAAGAGTGTAATTAGCAAATAAAATTAATGACTACTAAATTATCATTTATCTATTATTTTTTGAACGTGTTTTAAATATCTTTTAATACAATATATTTTTTAAGTTATTAATTTATTTATTGCAAGGGCTCGTTGTTGAGAAATCTCATTATCAAACACAAATAAAAGAGAATAAGGAAAGTGTGAAGAAATTGCACCATCATTAATCCGGTACACATTGGCCTGTGGACTAGACGTCAATATCGTCTTGTCTGGTTTACTGGTAATTTGAATGTTGAGGTTCAAATATCATCCATGTGTAGTAAGTGTTTTATTCCCAAGTTTTTTAAACTTTCTCTCCGTGTAAGCCTCGCCAAAATGTTCCAAAATAAAGACAAAAAATAAATATATTCCTGTACATTTCCTTTAAGTTCTACCTTCCTCAACCCTACTTAATTAATGTAATTAAATACGTATAGTCTTGATTAATATTGAGAGGGTGAGCAAGAATTAAATGTATATCTTGACTAAAAAAATGTGAATGATTATACATCACATTATCTTTCTATCCTTTCTATCTAAAATACGTGTTGATAAAGGTGAAATAAAATGGAAGCGTAATGCTCTGAATTTCAATGAATAGGACGAGCTTGGTTGTTGACTAGTTTATACACATTGCTGATAGAAGTCACGTGAGCTAGAACATAGAGAATTACCCTCTAACTAAAGGCTCTATAAGCTAAAGTGCATATGCGATCAAAATGGACTTATCGTCGTTTTCTACGCCATTATAAATATGAAACAAAAGGGGCAGAGCAACTATTGTCCTTCATGTGCTATGAACCTTTTACTCTTGTCTCCTGCCAATCAAATTTAGTTTTCCTCTNTTTTTTTTTAATTCTATTTAGAACGTTACAAAAAAAAGTCACGGAACGTATGGGAGGTTTGCGTGACCGTTTTGTTCGAGAGCGAAGAGGTAGCAGGCAAGCAGCAAAAGCAACACAGGGTTGTGAAGAGACGGTTATGTGCGCTTAGCTTTACCATCACTCTCTTTAGCACGTTCACTTTCTCGCTTTCCTCTATTGCCTCTTTCTCTCCATACTTTCGTTACCATTCAGAATATCTAACTCCCCGCCACTCTCATGTTATGGGTATTAGACTAGCTTTCTCCACAAACATGTTTTCTTCTCTTGTCCTCTCCTTTGCTCCCTCGCTTTGCTATCTCGCTTTTGATCCACCTATTTATCGGTGCTTCCTATGTGTTTCTCTCGTAGCACGTGATTTGTAGCGCTCTTTGGCCCAACCCTATTGGCCGACCGAAATGCATTATGACATGAAACTCAGTAATTTGGTTTAGTCGGCGCGATGGCCTGGAGTGGTAGGTGGGCCAAGCCCAGGAAATGATGGGTTATTAAAGTAGAGGCCTTGAGGCTCTCTAAGCGCTCTCCTGGCTGCTGCTTTGCTACCAGACTGTTGTTTAAAGGGAGACTATAAAGTGGCAGACTTTTTGCCCCCCCTTTTTTAACTTAACCCCATTTTACGTTATAATCGCACTGACGTAATGCGCTTTCAAAGGTTGTTTTTTTTTCAAGAAATATTCTGGTGTGCGTCCGTGCTTTTATGAGTGAACTTTTTTATGTACCCTTAAGCCTAACCTTAACATCTGGAACATGTTCATTTGTTCATGCTAATGTTTGTTTGTTTAGAATAGTGGGTTCATATTTTACGTTTTATTTATGTCTTAAAAGAGCAAAGTTAACGTTGTATTGACCCAATTTAATTATTTAAAATATTTATGTTATAGCTGCATAAACTTTTTTTCAATGCGTCATACTACCCTTTTTAGCTATACGACTATATTTATCACTTTAATGAAATGAAAATGAGGAAGCTAGAATGTCAGAGGAAATGTTCTCGAATTTGAGTGGAGGGATGGGGTAAACAATATAAAAAAGCACCTTCAGGACACTCGACCGGGATTCTAACACCTATCTCCCCATCAAAAGCAGTCCAATTCACGTTGGACCTTTTGGCCGCTACCTTGTCTATATTTTTTTATTTGTGTAACATACAGAAATTATTCAGTTCCTTATTGTTGATTTTAACAACATAATATAAAAGGAAGAATGATACTATATAAGGGATGCATATCAAGTAAATGTAAGTATTATATTGGAGGGAATATGTAATAAGTATTAACGTACTAAACTAAAAGGCCAATCTCATAGTTTAAATCCAGTATTTGTATACGATTGGCCAGACTGGGCAGTAAATAATTTTTAAAGTAAGCTACAAGTGAGCAGGTCAAATTGGGCAGTAAAGGTCGTGTTAAGGAGGGCTCCTTCAACATCAAGTCATGGAACGAATGTGGTGGAGTCAACAAATACTACTACCGCACATTAGATACACGGGGTGATATACGTCACTGAGTGAGAATAGTATTGCTTTAATTAAGGTTTTCATGGATTTTTACTTTAAAATGTATGTGAGTACATTTATCGTGAATATGTCACTCTACAGGTGCAAAAAATTTTTTTTGTTTTAACAATACAACATCCAAAAAATGTTATTTGATATAAATTGACTATTTTATGAAAAAGAAAAAATATTTCTTCTTAGTTGACCTTTCACTAATAACGATGGTCTACGAAATAAAACAATTTTTTTGGCACACAAAAGAAAGTATGAAATTATTAGTACTTTTTATGGTGAATTCAAATATGTAACAGCTTTTTCTCAATCACGCTGGGATTTTTTAATGACTTTACATGCTAAGTCTGGAAAAATAGTATATGAATTTCTTTAGCAACATATTACACCCCATATCTTTAAATGAATATAAGATTTCACCTACTATGTCCCGGTAGTCATATGCTTTAAATTATTACTAGCGCCGCGTCTTACTACCCGTTCGGGTTATACGCACTTTTGCTAATGTGTAATGTTAAGGTGATTGTTAGATGAAATGGATGATCTTCGGTTTAACGTGAAATCCGAACCATGGTGGAGGCCTGGCATTCCACACATTCACAAGTTGTGCTTAATATACGTCTAGTCAGAGGTGAAGGAAGGGTTTGGC
Organism: Timema genevievae; assembly: GCA_902155825.1. Classification (NCBI taxonomy): domain Eukaryota; kingdom Metazoa; phylum Arthropoda; class Insecta; order Phasmatodea; family Timematidae; genus Timema; species Timema genevievae. The sequence continues at coordinate 41,927 of CABFWO010001525.1, read as the reverse complement.
AATCAAATAAATCTGTGTCGGGATTGAAGGTTGAGCCTCAGGCCCTCAGCACAGAAGTCCGACACCTTACCTCTAGACCACTATATACCTTAAAGATCCCCAAAAACTTTTCTCTAACACTTAGGAAAGATTTCCAGGCTATTTTTACAACTTAGCTTAATATATTTTCAAATTCTCCATCTTGAATAAAATCTATTATTTGAGCGCCCACAAAAACACCTTCTTTAATTTTATCATCGCATGTATGAGGAAATCCTACCTTCAAATAAGCAAACCCAGCACCATTTTTATCCATAACCTTAACAAAATTCTTAAAAGAACTTATTATAGACGAAGTGGAGGTAAAAAATTATTTTCATGGTTGATCATCAGGTGATGTGCAACAGTTTTATTTCCAGGAGTAAGGACTCACGCTTTGAATATTCCTTCTTTATGTAATAACTTTTCTTATCACGACTGTCCCACCCACACAGGAAACACCAAAATTTAGTATAGTCAAGCTTCAAACCAAATAATGCCATGCTTTTTAAATCACCATATAAGTTCCAATTATATTTATACTGAATTTTTCAAAAAGCAATTTCATATTTTCATAAGATTTTCTCATGTTAGCGGCATAAGCTAACGGTACAGAAGGAAGTGTGTTTCCATTATGCTAAAGTACACCTTTCAAACTAGTTTTAGACGAGTCAATAAACAGTGGCCACGCCACTGTTTTATATTCATGATCAAGAGCATCCATCACAGAGCAAATACTGTTACAATAAACTAAATCATTTTCTTGAAAATACAATTTTTTAAACTCATCCTGGTGGTTACGGAAAAAAAACACTTTGGTGTCTCGCTGAAGAAAACCCCAGCCCTTCAGCCTAAAGGTTGACTTTTTTTTTTGACAAATCAAATAGTGAACAAGGTCTTTTAAATCCCCTTGAGTTAACAGATGGGGCTCAAAGGAAGAGGTACTTGCCTTAAAAGTAGTGTCATGTTGTTCCTTATGTTGAACTAGGCCAGATGAATCTTTTTCAGAATCTTCATCTTCTACAGTTATGTTGTTTGGATACTGTGGTACAGGTAAGTCCTCATCGTGCCGAAATTGTCTCATAGTCGATGGCATATATGGATTTATTAATGTGTGTTTCGATTTAATTGCTATTACTTTCATGTATGTAAAACTAAAATAACAGTCCGATAAATGATATTTGTGCTCCCTCCAAAATATGGGAGCTCCAAAGCACATATGCTGGTAACACTTTACCCATTCTGTCAGACGCTTCATATAGGCCAATCGTCAGATTTGAGTGGTCCAGTTCTTAACTTGGTTCCCTATTTATAGGTAAAATATAACTCATAGAATGTTTTAACTAATGGGGTGAAATTTAATTGTTGAGCTTTAATGTCAATTTCCTACACACAAAACATAAAGTATCTGGATGATTTAAACACTTCTTCAGAATAATGATAATTTTATTTAAAGTTATAATACTAACAGATTTAATGCTGTTATTAATGACTAGTTTGAAATTCATATTTTTGTTAGCTTTATGTATAGTCTTAATGTCATGGAAATGTAATAAGTATGTATTAGTGGATATAATATAAAACGTGGGAATATACGCACACTAAGTATTACATAAAGAGCCGAGAATTTAGAAGATAGAAAAATATTTAAAGGGAAGCCAACAGGGACCAAAAGGTGACTAAGATTATCTTGGGCTTGTCAGAAGAGACATATAATTTAAAGTGACCACTGTAGAGGTTTCAGAAATTACCAACAGGGAACTAAGTTTAGTTTATGAATCTAAAACTGGACGTATCCTTATGAAATGGGCATATAATTTAGGTATGTTTTTTCTGATATAATCAGTCTACTCAGAAGATGCACATTAAATACCTCAAATAAATACATAAAATTAAATTATAATGTGGCTCTTGTAGAATTTTTAGCAATGACAACAGGTCACTAAATTTAATTTATATTCATACATATAAGTATACATACATACACATATACATACATACATACATACATACATACATACATACATACATACATACATACATACATTCATACAAACATACATACATACATATATTACATACATACATACATACATACATACATACATACATACATACATACATACATACATACATACATCCATCCATACATACATACATACATACATACATACATACATACATACATACATACATACATACATTACATACATACATACATACATAGTTACACACATACATAACCACGCCGTTTCCTTACGGGTTAGGCAATAAACTTTGCATATAGCCCAAAAAACAACTCCGTACTTAATCCATCCTCACAAACTTTTTCCATACTTCCCTATCCCCGAATACTCCCTTTGCTTCAACAGCATGCATACACCGAGTCATACATGCTATTTTATTCTTAAAATTCTTAATATTTTTATTTTCCACAAATTCATCTACAACATTTAACCTCGCCTTTCATGGCCTTACACTTCCTTTTGATCCACACACTCTACCTTCATATATTTTCTTATTCACTCTATCCAGACTCATCCTCTTAACATTCCCAAATCAACGTAGTAAGTTTCCTTCGCTTTGACCCATTGGATTTCCTTTAAACACAAACTACTACAGAACCCATTCTTTACTTGTCTTTACGAGTTTTTCCACATAATTTTCTTAGCTATCTCATTTCTAACGGTATTCACCTTGCCCTTGTGTTTCTACTGACAAACCATTTCTTAACCTCCAAACAACAATGTTGGAATTAATACACATTTATGATATTGCCATCTTTACCTCTTTCGAAAATAATTCTTTATAGCTTAGGGATGCAAAAAATGGACACGTCATTTTAAGGTGATCAAAGAGTTTTCAACATTGACCGACAGGCCAATAGATCTAAGTTTAATTTAGAAACGTCAAAAAGGCAAGATTCAGAAAGTAAGTAATGTTCGCGCATATATATCTTCCATGCACATGGTGATATTTGAATTGCGCGCATGTAACCTTCTTTCATCCAAGGACAAAGTACATAAGACATTGTTAAATGATACAATAAAATTACTTCAACGAATCATTACGTGAAATGTAGATTAAGATTAATGGTAACAAACATATATCACACCTTTATGGTGACAAATAAATAATTTTCAATATGGTCAGAGCAGATTTTTGTACTAATTGAGTATAATTTTAGTGTTTTTTTAGGCTATATAAGTTTCATTCTCATCAGAGCTACCACTGTGCTTGTAGTTTTCTTATTCCAGAAGAATAATGTTCCACTTACTACAAAGATCAGGTGAACTGGCAGTTACTATCCCAGTGCAGACCAAATGGTTAGTTAATATACTGAAGCTCTTTATTGGTACGTCAGTGGAAGGAAGGTGTATGGACCTGTGAGTCTACGTAACAGCGGTTCAAGAGGAAATGCATCTAATGGACATGTTACTGTAAGGAGGAAACTCAAGGTTGTGCTGAGAGTGACATAAGTTCTTATGTTAGTGATAATAGATTGTGTTTTAACTGTGAATATTCTCATGAATTATGTGATAGTTTAGTCAAATGTTATTTTCACCATTTTAATGGCTTAATACGTGCATGTATACGTAGTAATACACACTTGAATATAACATGTGGATAGTAATTTGTGGTAAAACAGCAAGGTAAAAATAGTATCTGTGTAATAACTTAAGATTTGCCTAGATGTGAGCTTTACCAGTGCTAATCGATTGTGTTACAGTATATTTTATATAAAGGAATAATTACATATTAAAACATGTTTTAAATTATATAAATAATTTATATGAGTCAAATTGTCTATTCATAAAAAGAATCAAAATATATATCCTTAAAATGAGGTATCTTCTAGATATTAGAAACAATTTAAGTTTAAGATATTTCTTACTATTTCTTAGACTCACCTGTTGTAATAAGTGAAATTTTATAAAAACTCTTTGAGCTGCTTTTATTTTTTTTCTAGAAGATATACTTTATATGTGGATCGATTTAGGTAGATCTGTATTTTGGTATAAAGAGGGTGACAAAACAACTCAATAGCGTCAACACGCAGGCGAACTATACCGACCGAGAAGCCACCGTCTCATCTGCGGAGAGAGGGTGTCATGTTGTCGGCACAACGAGCCCTCATAAAGCTAGTCTCAGTTTTCTAGACTGGAGCTGTTACTTCTTTATTCAAGTAGCTCCGCATTTGTCCTCACGAGGCTGAGTCTACCCAGTTCCAGACACACTGCTTCACAGACAATATGGAAGCGCCGGGTATCGAACCCAGGACCTCTGGTCATGTAGCCAGCCACTCTTAACACCAGTCTACAGAGGTGGTCTAGGATAGCAAAACTACGGTGAAATTACGTATTAAAAAACAATCACATTGCACCAAGCCGAGAATCGAACCTTGACCTCCCTGTCACCAGGAATCCATTAGTATATTGCAAAGATTGTTTACAATCTAATTTTGATAGGAAGATAGCTATAAAATGTACTAGATCTACTATTTATACGTCAAGTCATTTGATCTTCATCTGTAACCTTCATAAAAACCCATAAAAAACACTAATAAAATATGTAGTTGTTAGTAAAGTTAATCGTATAAAAGTTAATATTTTCTAAAGGTATCTCCTTGTTGAAATCTCACTGCACGTGCTACATCATCCAGTCATGCTATCTACAGTTATATGAAACTGCTTATATTATTTTAAAATGAATATAACTACAATTTTAGCTACGATTATTTTTATTTGGTCTTTGTTTCAACTTCTCGCGACCAAAGAGTTTTCTGTGGCCACAGCAGCCATCCCCACACTGATCCTGTATCAACACATTCGTACACCACGTGTAAATAATCGTGTGTGGAGGTCTGCTTTCACCAAAACCTTCCACTTCTTTGATAAAAAAAAAGAGTTTAGTGAATAACATTTACATATCAAGTTACAGCAACAAAAGTAGCTTACAAAGGTACCAAAAATACCAAGCAGATACCAACCAAACAAACAAGTGGCCACAGCGAACAAAGAGGGACACGGACCCTGAAATTAAACTTAGTTATGTGACAACCGACGTTCTTCTGAGAGACACTCTGGAATTCATACAATTACACAAGTTACGGGGCACATGGCAAACTGTTTTTTTAACTGTTTTTTTAAGGGTGGTGGTGGGTTCGGTAGTGGGGGAGGTGACGAACTGGGGGAACTGTGGAGTGACATTTACAATCGTGTACTTTTCACGAAATGGGCATGTATGCTACAGCTAAAACATAAAAGATTCCCCAACTAATTTGAACTAATGAAAATGTTAATGTGCAAGGCCGTAGCCAGGGAGGGGTTTTGGGGGTTCAAACCCCCCGGGAAATTTATGAAAATAATATATATGGCTTTATTTATGGTTCAAACAATATTAAAATTAAGATACAAATACAAATTAGGGGGCTGTGTTAGCATAAAAAGCACTTCAAAGAGCTTTTAGAGGTGTTAAATATTTCGAGATTTTCCTAGTCTTCGGCATTTTGGGGGTTATTTTAACATAAAAAAACTTCACAGAGCTTCAAAAAGTGTTTAATATTTAGAAATTTTACAAGCCTCCGGCAGTTAGTCAGTTATTTTACCATGAAAAAAAACACTTAAGAGAGCTTCTAGAACTGTTTATCATTTAGAATTTTTTCTAGCTTCTAGCAATTGGGGGATGTGCCCACCAAACCCCCCCTGAAATTATTGGCTGGCTACGGCCTTGTTAATGTGTCTAAAACTTTTTCTGCCTAGTTAACCAAAGCTACTCAGAATTTAACTATTGTATTTTAGAAATGATTTTATACTGTGTATGATTTCGTAGTAATCAAAATCTTCTATTTGTGTTAGTAATAAATTTAGAGAGAGATAAAGTCAAATTTCATAGACAGGATCTTGTTTCACGTAGTCATAAGTCAAGTCCGTTTTAATATATATTATTAACACCTAGAAATAACACTAATAAAATAATAAAAGGTTATCAATTTTGGCAATTATTTATTTGTGTATTTTCTAAAAGGCTCTGATTATGTAAATTAACCTGTACACATCCGGCCTATTGCTAAGTTGCGTGTTTCCGTAGGATAGTCTTGTCATACGAAGTAGGGATAGTTATCTAGAGTTCACTATCCTTATCCTGTTATCATTGATATGGTAGTTTAAGTTAATTACAATAAGAACACTGATATCGATAGTAATTTTTAATTAGAATACTTTTGCCAGTTTTCTGTGTTGCTTTGTACTAAATTATATTATGTGTAATTTACCTCAGTCACCACATGGTCTAAGGTGTCAATCTCGCAATAGACTGGACTGCCGGTGACCGGGAGATCGTGGTTCGATTGTCTGTCAGGTGTAATAAGGGTGTTTTTTTCTTAATTGGTTTTCCACTTTTTCTTTTTCCACCCAAATATTGGTAAACTTTCTGTAATTTCAATAATTCTCATTGATAATACATTATAATAGTTAGTACACTTGTCTGACCCAAACTGGTGGTGAAAAGTGCCCACATAAATACAATAACGTGTAGTATATTATATCTTGATTTTAAGAAGTTCTTTCTTTTCACAAAAATAAAAAAACTGGATAATCTTCCGACAAATACAGCTATAAAACACCATTTCATATAGGCCTAAGATTAAAAGACTCATATGGTTAATATTATTTAGAGTTTTTAAATAACATTTTACTGACAAAAATGTGACCAAATTTGGCTGAACTTTTCAAATATGTTTTTCATATGATCAAACTTGTGTCTTTCATTGTCAATATAATGGGTTCAAGGAAATACAAACTAAGAATTTTCTAACAAAATAAAATACGCAACAAATGTGATGAACTACCAATACTTATTAAGAAGGTTTTAGGGCAGAGCACTGAAATGGGTTGTAGACGTTTAGAAATAACTTATTATTTAAGAAGGGGTTTGATATTTTTAAATATTGTTTTCAACCAAATATAGGCGAGAACTATCGGCAGACTTCTAACGAGTTAAAAAGTTAAAAATTTGAGGTTAAAGCATTTTTTAAAAACTAACAATGATTTACACGAAAATTTGTACTTATGATAATAAAGTAAAAGGTTAGAAACTTAAATCTAGATTTCCTCTGTCAAATAAATTCATGTTTTGATTGGATCACATTAAAACATTTTGAGGTAATTTGAGATTGTTTTTTGCAGTGTTACGTAAGTTATCAAACAATTTTAAAAACAATTTAAACTTTTTAACTGGTCAAAACTTTCGCCTCATTTTGGTGAAAACAATATTTAAAAAATATCTAGCCACTTCATAAATAATCCTTGATTTGTTTACGCCTACATTACTTTCACAGCTCTCCCACGTAGCCCTCTTAACTTTAAAATGTGAATAAAATTTAGCGAAAGGCCACTCAAAACCCAAATCCCCACAATAGAGGGTAACATTTAGGAAATATGAGCTGTCGGAATTTCAAACGTGCGATAAACCAACAATATTATGATAAAGATAAAATATAGATCTTTGTGAAAGTTTTCTAATGCAAACACATTGCAGCCACTACGTATATATTATTTATAATGGTAGTTATTTATTAGATAGTACGAAAGTAGGTTATTTATAATCGTTTCTGTTACACTCCTTTAAAAAAGTTTGAACAAACATTGATAATAAAAAGGGTTGTTTATTTTATAGTTACATATAAATGTTTTCTAAAAATAGCATGTAACAGGAATAAATTATATTTTTATCTGATAATGACAACTCTTCTTTTTTTTGTTATAATGCACTCTCATAGCTAAACCTACTTGTTTAAAAACTTAGGTTTACTAAAATACTTTTTATTTTACTTATTTTTTTACTTTTATTCTAGTCTCTTCGTAGAAAGATAGTTATTTTCAAATTAAAAAAAAGGCTTAGTTGAGCTTGGACACAAGTCATGATATATTTAAAGCTCGCTTTACCTTAAGGTGTTGAATTATTTAATATATTTAATTTTTTGTAGTGAAACAATTAAAATTGTCTCCTGTAAATTGTGTTGGAAAACTTTACTAACATTTTCGTTTAAAAAACTCTTTAACACATTTACTTAATTTTATTGGGGTTTTACCAAGAAATCTTCAAATTTTTCAATAAATATTGAAGTATTTTCATATAGCAACGAAAATATTAGAGAATACTCCCAGCAATAATGTTTCTTTTTATTAACCAAGGTTTGTTAATCTAAAAAAGTAGATGGAGCATGTCTCTCCCCCCTTAACTAGAAATAAAAAATATTATAAATAATTCAAATCTCACTTGAACAATCTCAAGAGCTTAAACGCGAGCGTTCATGTCGTTTATCTACCTTTTTATTATTCGCTTCAAGATTTGTTCTATCGTGAACGAGTTTTCACACAACTCGGACAGCTGAAGGGATCAACGTCTGCTACGAGTGGAAAATAGATAGATGAACAAATATACAAAACCTCTCGGGGATTATTTTAGAAAACCAACAGATTAACTACAAGGTTTATTTGGTGATAGGAACAAGAAGTTTGTGCGGTGGCTGGAATATCGCTGTGAGCCACGTCGCATGTATATATATATATATATACACGCATACACATATACAAGATGTTTGGAAACTCATATGCCAAACTCCACATATAGTTTGTTTGAACCAAAAGTAATACACAATCCCTATATACTTGCTTACGGAAACCTATGATAATACCATTAAAATGTTTTCAAAGTTTCAGCGTATATTTCCGGGATAGCGAAGATGTCAAGCATGCGTGTTCAACAAGTTGCATAGGAGTTAGGCGCACGGCACTACAAATGTAACAATGTCAAGCACTTTCTGTGATGTAGGACCGTGAATGATGACCCTCAGAACGTATTCCCATTTCTAGATGGACTGGTGTGTTGTTTAATATTAATTGTTGTATGTTCTGCTGCCAGGCTCCTAGATTTCGAGGTAAGTAGTGCTGCGTGCCTAATTCTATGCAACCTGATTTACACACATGCTCGAACAGCTTTGCTATCCCGGCGCTATATGATCTTGGGCACAATTTAATGGTATTAGAATAGTTTTCCGGATGTAAGTGTATTGGGATTTTGTATTACTTTTGGTTCAAACAAATTATATGTGCAGTTTGGGCTATGAGCTTTCGAACATCCTGCATATGATATTATTTGTGGAGAATTTACTAAACCAAGCCCAGAATAGTTTTTTCTTACCAGAGTGTTATTTTCTTCTTGATTCTGATGAATCAACATCGGTGACATATGAACTAGACTTCATTTCATAATAGTTTTATCATTCGTCAACATTTTTCATATTTTATTAAAAGAGTACCATTTATAACACGATGATGAACATAATTCTACTAAACTCACAGAGCCATATAAATTCTATTGATTTTTAAATATGCAACAATAAAATAATAATCTTTATAAGTATTATTGATAAATAAATATTCTTGTTATGTTAAAGATCTTATTTTCCATCAAATCAACTATTTTGTTCCAACATGTTTATTGTTTTCATAAATTAAAATTTTTGTGAAATTTAATTTGTACCTTACATTTTTTAAACTTTTTTCCCTTTATACAATCTTGGATTATAAATTAGTGAGGGATGCCATAATCAGGGATTCTGCATTGCTCCAATATTGCTTATTTTTGCTATTATTTAATATTGCATGGTGTATTACCCCCTTTCCCAGGGTTTGAGATAATTTATATTTTTGCGTTTCCTCCCCCCCCCCCTCCCCCCTAGAAGATAGTAGTATTTCTTTCACACGGCTAGTGAGGTGAGTTCCAACTCAAGTTGGAACTGGCAGTAACTGCCAAATATGCTCTTATGTTCGTGGGAATATATTTATCTCTGTTATTATTAACTTATTTATATTATTAGTTATTGTCTTATGACAGGTTTATTCCTTTTGTCAGTGAACTAAGACTGCCAATACGCTTTGTCCTCTGCCTGCTCCTTCAGCTCCCAGAATTTTCTTATTTCCTTCAAGTCAGCCAATATTATAGTCCTCCCTCTTCTTAACCTCCTCTTTACCTCAACCTTTCCTTCTATGATGTGTCCGATCCAGTTTGCTTTGTACCGAAGACTCACATCCAATATAGTTCTCTTCTCACCCACTCTTCTTAGGACTTCTTGATTTGTCACCCTGTCTGTCCACCTGATCTTCTTAAGTCTTCTCCAGCACCAAATTTCAAAGCTCTCCAAGTATTTCTTTTCCATCTTCCTAATAGTCCACATTTCTGCTCCAGTGTAATGCTCCAAATTTACCATTTAATTAATCTTCCCCACTTCCAAACTCAATTTGCTGTTCAGTAGTAACCTCTTCTTGTTGAATGGTTCCTTGGTCATGGGGATCCGTGACCTAATTTTCTTGGTGCATTGGGCATCCTTTGTCAGCAGACTTCCCAGGTACTTGAATTGTACTAGGCCTTTAAATTCATAGTTTAAAATTTTAATTTTCAGTAGATATTTATTTTTTATAAATCCTCCATTATATTCGACTTCTTAATATTTATTTACATGCTATATCATCTCTCTGTCTCCACCAGCTGGCCTATATATTGTTTAATAAATAGCATATTTTTAATTTTGAAAATTTACACTTAAATACGGTAATATATCCCAGGAATCTTGGCTTATTGCACCAATAGGATACCACTGGACTATCCATGATTAATAACAATCGTCTCGTGTTCGGGGAAGAATTTACTTAATAACGGGACGAATTCTGTATATATCAGTGGTAGAGTATTGGTGTGTTAAATATAAATGCTAAGTACAAATGCATATAACAAGATGAAATGAATAGCCAAACTATTATATATATATATATATATATATTTCTCTAGTTGAAATATTGGCATGATGTCCGACTGGCAGACTGGCGAAACATGACCCTGAGCATGGAACGACATCTGGATGTTTCAGATGTAAAAGCATTGGCATACTAAGCCATAGGTCCTGGGTTAGATTTCCATGTCCAGGTGCTATTTTGCAATTTTAAAAATACAAGCAATAATGTTTTGAAGTAAAATTCTGATTGCCATCAGCTTTATATTGTTAGTTAGGTATTTAAAATCTACGAGAATCTCAGTAATTTTGGTTCATTATTACGAATATTAGGGATTTAAGGCGTTCGAACACACAAATAGACAAAATATATCACAAATGAAACAAAATTAGTAGGAAAACCATTACAATCAGGAAGGAGTAGCTATGTAAGCTTAAATAAGGAACCATTAATGAACAAGACAAGTGGGAGTATGAAGTAAATTAAAAAGTAAAACCGTAATTTTTCTTACAATTAGTGAATTTATTCGTAGTCCTGTTCTCAACTAAAGTGTTACTTAAACCGTTCTTACCCTCAACAGCGATGCAATAAAGCTACCCGTGGAGAGAAAAGAGGGGGGTGGGAGGGAGGGGAGAAATGTTTGCTAATGAAGTCATTATACATCGAAGAAACAGAATATAGATAATCACGTTTTAATTGAACACTCGAAATTGAACTAGTTATTAACAACATTTATTTAGATTTAAGTCAGTCTATTATTATTAAAAATAAAATAAGAAACTTAAGAAAGAAGTAGTTTTTTGAAGTGAGGTAACTAATAATTAATAATACATATAAAATATTTTAAGAAACCATGTAAATTAGACAGATTAGCATAGTTCCTAATGGTCAGAAATTGTTGTGAGCTTGGTGAGCTCAATTCAAGCTAACTAGTTTCTAGTAATATAGAAGTGTTGTTAAGATCATCATAAGAAATATTTATTTTAGGTTACAAAGCTCCAAATATTATAAACCAACTTTTTTTTGTGTTCAGAAACGCTTACAAAATGATAAGTTTATATCAACAACTTAGTTCACAATGGTCAAATATGTTTTTAAACCTGATGACCTCGGATAAAATATATTTTTGGATTCCAATTATAAAAATCTTTTAAACATGATGAACATAATGATTTACTAAGCTGTTTTAAGATACAATATTCACAGACAAAATGAGTTTGACCAATATAATTAATTAGAGCTACCAATTCTAAGAATTGGTTGTGAATATTGATAGTTAATAACAAAACTATTCCAGCTCCAGGCGGTTAAAAGTTTATCATCCAAGTGATTTTATAGTCCAACTTTCATAGAAAGAGCTTTTTAGAAAAGACAAACATATGAATATTATTTTACGGTCAACATTGATAACATTTTACAACATTATTCCTGCTTTTTAATTGGTATTGAAAATACAGAGTGAGGCAGAAATTGTTGACACATTATTTACATTATATATTTATTATTTTAACTACTAAGTGCTTCAAATTAAACTTAAAATAGTAACAAAAGATTGACAATTTTCTACCTTCTCTTGAATTATTCATTTAGAAAAAACAATGTCCTTAAGATGGCCACCATTATTTGCGATACACGGTTGTATGCGCTCCTTAAAACCTGACATGATTTTGGGTAATGTCTGTTGTTAAATTGCTTCAACTTCCAATACAATTCTCTAATTCCTGAATTGTTCTTTGGTGAATCGCATGAACATGACTCTAACATGTTCCGTGAGAAAAATTTTGGAGCTGTTAAATCTGGTTGACCTGGCGGTCTAGGAGTAGGGTGTTGGATTTCTGTGCTGAGGGTGCGGGGTTCAACCCTCGATCCCGACACAGATTTTTCCAAACCCTTCCTTAACCTCGGACAAGACGTGTATTAATCACAACTTGTGAATGTGCGGAATGCCAGGCCTCCACCGTGGTTCGGATCCCACGTTAAACTGTAGGTCCTCCATTTCATCTCACAATCATCCTACCATTACACATTAGCGTAAGTGCGTACAACCCGAACGGGTAGTAAGATGTGATAATAATAATAATAATAATAATAATAATAATAATAATAATAATAATAATAATAATAATGTTAGCTCTGGTAAACGTGGTGGCCAGGCGATGTCCCCAAATCCAGAAACAAGGTACACAGGAAATGTTGTGCGAAGCACTTCCATTGATGTTTTATCTTTCTGACCCCTGAACTGCAATTTAAGGACAAGCTAAATCGGTCACAATCCAGGTGGCTGGTACGAAATCTTTATTGTGGAGCATATTAAAGAGTCATGTTTACACGACTCGACCAAGAACAATAAGGAACATGAAGTAATTCAACAATAAACTTTGCACAAAGTCATGGCAAGATTCGAAAAGAACTTTAAACAATATCTGGCATCTTAAGGACATTGTTTCTAATAAAATAAATTATTCAAGGATATGTAGAAAATATCCAATCTTTTGTTGTTATTTTAAGTTTGAATTAAATTATTTAATAAGCTAATAGAGTAAAGATATAGTGGTTTTTTTTATCACCACGTCTTATCATTTGTTCGAGTTGTATACATTTATATTGTTAAGATGGGGTGCTAGTGAGCGCCAGTTTAGTGAATTAATTTTGCAGTTTTTATAGCATAAACATTTTTTGGCAAAAATAAATCAATTATTTATTCTATAGAAACATAGAGTTTAGTTTTCTGCACATGATAATCTCAAGAGTTCTTGATTATCTCTCATGAGCATAGCGGCATTTGGTGACAAACTTTTTAAATGAAGAGAAAAAGTTGTCATTAAATTTCAGGATATCTTTGACAGATATTCAAAAACTGTTGAGATTAGCATGTGCGTAAAACTAAACTCTCTGTTTCTATAGAAGAAATATTTAATTTATTTTGGCCAAATAAATGTTTATGCTTTAAAAACTTCGAAAATACTGCCTTAAACTCACGCTCACTAGCACCCCATCTTAATAAATGTGTCAACACTTTTGACCCCACTTGTATATGTCAAATTAAACAATTGCGGATCTTATAACTTGACTTATGAATACGTGATATTAGATAAGGAACATTTCTAATGGTCTTTTCTGTGCCTTTTTCAGCTATATAGGTTCTTATTAAAATTGCAACCTTGCTCCAAATTGTCAGAAGTTGTGATAGACATGATAAATAAAATACACCTGAATAATTTCTTATGTGTTGTAATGGTAAAAATTGCAATGCGAACAAGAAAAATTAAGCACCATTGCTATTATTTGGGTTGGCATGCAAATTAGCTAGCCTAAAACATAACCGGGTTATACCTATATAACATAAAACAATTTTAAAAAGTTCAAAATAATAAAACAGAGCTTGAAATGTTTAAAATAGGTTGACGATATTCTTGTCAATGATACTCATCACACGCCCACATCATCAGAAACATCAGATAAAAAAATTATTTAAGTAATTGTTAAAACCAATCTCTAGGACAATCCGATGATATGTTTGCTACCACATCATCATGTGACATACATTCAGCTCTGTTACACATGCATCCCACATTGGCCAGCCTATAGCTACTATTTGTCAACAATAAATAGAAATATCCAAAAAAATAATACATCATATTTCTTAGTTACCTAAAAGTGGGTTTATAAATATGACTTGTAATTGACACGTACTGTACAATATTTGTAGTAAATTCCATTCGAATTTCAAACATTTAGTAATTTCTATGTTACATTAAAGCACAAGAACTTTTTTTAGAAAAAATAAAACTCATCTTTTTAAATATAAAATTCTAACTCTGTTATAATAATTTTCATAATTTCTTCATTTAACATAAATTTTCTATAGATATTATATTGCTCCCGGCAAATTTAATTCTTGAGCATAGTTAGAAAAATTATTATTATTATTATTATTATTATTATTATTATTATTATTATTATTATTATTATTATTGCTGTCAAAATTTAAAAAATATATTATATGTTTTTTATATTTGGTATAAAATATTTTAGGTGAATATTTTCTCGTTTTACATAAGCTCGTTGGCCAAAAGCTTTTAAATGACTCTCTAAACCAGAAAACAAAGTTAAAATACCTGATAATAGGAATGTGTTTAAAATCCAAATTAAGTTTCAAGACCAAAATGTGAAGAAAACTTTTACATATGAGAGAATGTATAATTTTCCAATATGACAAATATAACCACGAGTGCGTCAGTAGAGAATTGATATTCCTTTAGTATGCTCATGAGTTAATATTAAATATTATGTAATTAATAGCTTGGTGGTTCCTATAGGAATTTCATTATCGAACTTCAATATTTGGAACCATATCTATGGGTGCGAATATTGATAAAACATCAATTATGAAGCCTCAATATTAAAAAACATTTTCGGAAATCAATAATCCATAAAGTATTTGTTTGGTCGTATATTTGTGAAAGGTTTAGTAGACTAAAATACGTCGCATGTTTTATTAATACTAAGGATAACATTTTTTCTCTCTTATTCTTTTTAGTATAATATAGTTGACTAGACCTAGCTGGAACAGTGATAAACAACGTTGCTATCCATAGCTTTCCATTTTATGTATTCTCTTTATTTGAATCCAAACAAAATACTGTCTAGGCTCTTTGCCTAGTGGCACCACCTTATTGAAGATAAATATATTAACATTCCAGTGTTTATTATGATAATTATAGATTTGAATAACAATATATCTTAAATAACTCTGAACAATCTTTAAATATAATACTGTGATCGTACTGAAAATTACCTTATCTGTTTGAGGAAAGTTTGATCAATGTTTCTCATCATTTACCTTAATTTGTGGAGCATGACATGATTCACGTTGCTCACAGTTGAAATTAAACCAAATATGAGATTTCATTCATTTATTGAAAACTATAAAACTTATAGCTTTAGTGGCATTTAGATACATGTTGATGTCTCCTTTCAATTTCATTATGGTGTGAGCATTATTTTAAAATAACAAACAAAATATTTTGATGAGATTCTGGGACTTCTTTTGTCCCGGGAGTAGGGCAAAATGAAGTTATATCCAGATTAAATTAGATTGATTAAATAAACATATATGGGTACATGAACATAGCTTAGAAAAGTGAAATAGTAGAAGCAATTTATTGTATATCTCTTACCATAATATGTGATAGCCAAATATAGATAATTGCGATAGTTCCTCTATTTATTTTCTTGCTAAGTTTTGTAAATGCTGAATACATCTTTAATTTGCAACGTTGATAGATATTTGAAAGAAAAAAAATCAAAGATAAAGACATACAGTACATGCCAATATAAATTAAATAAATTGGTTTCATATGTTGAATACTCAAGTTATGCAAATAAAAGATGAGTATAATTAATTGTGTTCAATGTTATTGGTCACGATTTTCTTAAGCCATGCCCCCTTAGTTCTGGTGCTTATAACACCTTCGTTAGGGCTGGTCTGCAATAAGTCTAAGCACTCAAGTGGGTGACCCTCTTGAGAAGGAGTAGCCCAAACACTTGGGAATTAACAGTATAGTAGTAATTTTGATTATTTAAACATAAATTATTTGCTATATTAGGAATTATATTTTAAATATGACACAGCACCGTAACTTGAAATGGTAGAGCTACTGAATTATGAACGTAAAACCGCTTATAGAACAGTTTGACTGACGCATGTTTTCTATGCTTGGCGTTAAGTAGCTCTCTGATCTTGAGGAACTCAAAAGCTGATGACTGCCAGAACCATTCAACTCTGTCCTGAGACACCTCCATTCCATAACCTGACACCCAAACTCTAACAAATCCATATTCACATTATCATCCCGTTGACGTATTGACCTACCAAGAGTTCTTGTATCTTCAGGTTTCACAACTATAATGTTGTGTACACACCTGTCATCCCCTGTACGCATCACACTACCACCCCAGATCAGTATACTTCCTTGATTATTCTTAATATGTTTAAGAATCCATACAAACAATGAATTTACTCACTATGTGACCTTCAACATTCTCCCGTTTGTGCATTCCTCTCAAGGCCGCTACACGTACAGGTAGATATACCGCATGTGCTAGTGCATCCACGCGATACAGTTTTTCTTCTTCAGGTCACAGTTGGTTGTTGATTTTCTTTACAACGCTTTCTTTGTTGGCAGTGGGATCAATCTCTTTTAGTTTGTCCACCAATATGCGGCTTCTCTTTTGGGTCGGTCATAGTAGTCTCTTTATTTAATATTCTACAGACATTGTTCACAATTGTAAATTTCTATAAACTCTTCTATGCATTCTCGGTGGCTACCGTGACACTTTTTCGTCATTGTGTACAACCATAAGTTTATAAAGAAAGAATGAAACTTATCTAATTAGTGAACGATGTGGTGGCGGCAGCAGCAACAACTGAACTGAACCGCCTGCGCACTTCGGTACCCACGCTCCGGTATGTCTGCGCAGTTTGCTCGGACGCAGGTATATCTAATGATATTAACTATTAGCTCCGGTATGTCTGCGCAGTTTGCTCCGACGCAGGTATATCGAATGATATTAACTATTAGCTCCGGTCGCCTGTTCAGGCTGAAATAACTGTACAATTTTGTCATCCACACGTTCAGTTATACCAGACAAGTGTGCCTGAACAGGCAGACCTAACAGGTATACCTTTACGTGTGTAGTGGTCTTTAGGCTCTAGTATCTTTCTAGGTATTTTGTTCTCAAAACCTCTCAATATATTCTCCTGGTACACAGTTAAGACACCATGTTTCACAACAGTAGAAAGAAACAGGTTGGATCAAAGCTTTGTATATTCTTAAAGTCAATGTATTTAGTTAGTACAGAACATAATACAAAAAATGACATTCATACCTCTACATAAACTTTTGTTCCTATTTTAGCTCTTACTTAATTACTTACTCTATGGCATTAGGAACTCGAAAGCTCACTACCACACTCACTAAAGTACACCACCTATACTTAACTTGAGATAATTCTTTCCAGCCCACCTCATTACACCCTATCTCTCTCAGATCTATCCAAATGTTATCTTCCCGTCTGCGTCTGGGTCTTCCTAATGGTCTTTTCCCATTGGATTTGCCAGTCAATACCTTGAACAAGGTTCCAGATACTCCCATTTACGCTACATTACCTGCCCACCATAACCTGCAAGATTTTATTAACCTAACAATGTCTGGTGATGAATACAGGATATGTAGCTTATCATTATGTAACCTCCTCTACTCGCCACTATCTCCATCCATTTTTGGACCAAATATCTTCCTAAGAAACTTTTTTATCGAAGACCCTAAGCTATTCATGATGAACGATGAACTTTTGAGTTCCTAATGCCTTCGAGTAAGTAAATCCTTTTTATACTATTTACTTATTTTAAATTTTTTTTAAATATTAGATCCGTACATTACCATCTGTTGCCCTTTCTGCAATTTTACACAAAGTACCTACCTTTTCCATAGAGAAATATATAAGGGTAAATAAGTTACAAATGTGTAAAAAGAGCAAAAAGGGCAAAAATAGTAAAAGGATTAAAAAGCGTAATAAAGATTAATAGAATAAATAAGGCAACAAGGAGATAAAGGAAATAAGTCATAAAAAGGTGAAATGTCAAAAAATTTAAAAAGGTTAAAAAGAGTAAAAGACTGGCCAGAGGGTGAAGAAAGTAAAAATGGTAGAAGCGGTAAAATGACTAAGAAGAAAAGCTAAACAACATTTTAGAATTCCGGCTTTCAGTTGCACAGGGTTTAACAAGTACTACATAGCACAACTGTATGAAATAAAATACCACATCTATCTCCGTACAAGTGGTATTGTTAGAGTAGCATGCAAATTCTGATTGATTGATAATTCATGCTTCACAATATCCACTCCGTTAGCTATCTTTTGTTCATCCCAAACGGCCCTAAACAGTCTTATTGAAAAACTTGTTGTCAGTCATAAAGGGTCTGCTTGTGGCAAGGAAATCTGTACATCCTTCCCACGGTGCTCAGGTGAGAGACTACTGAATATTACACTATTAATTCATTTATTCTCCCTTTCCCAACCACGTCCAACAGACCATAACGGAAACTCGTGAGGAGGGGGTAATCAAGCAGTCACACAAAGAAAGAGAAGAAGGAGGGAGAAGCAGAAACAAATTAAGAGAGAAATTAGTAGAGAATATTAGAGGTATAGAAAGGCTATTTAAAATTAAGTTACTAGGAGAAAGGTATAGAGAAGAAAAGAGGAAGGGACCATATAATGAAATGAGAGATATTAATAAAAATACCGTCTAATACTACGTAAGCCAATGGAAAGTACCGTCCACAAATACCTAGTACTCTCTTGTTTTTAAGCACTTTGCTGTTAGAAATAATATTTTTCACTCATCACCATACCCCGTTTGTCAAGTTTTTTTCCTTTTATTTAGTTAAACATACTCAGCAATATTCTTGATGCCAACTCATCCTGCTCTTGTTTGACGTAGTTCTATGGGAGAAAAGGGGTAGAAATAGAATGTGGAAGGGGAGAAGAGGCTTTAATTACTTCGCTTTGCATCGTTTGGCTTTCACGGGCGGGAGGGGGGGGTTCTCTCTTCCTCTTCCTTCTTCTCCGTTTCACATCCTTCTAAACTGGTGCAAGGTCCCTTAATTATTCATTAGATCGCGGTCGATGTACGAATACCCACGCCGCCGCCACCACAGCACGCACCCTTCCTCCCTCCCTCCCCCCCACTTACCATCTTTCTATCTCTCTCTTTACACACTTCTTACTTTAACTCTTGCTTTGAAGACTACAATACACAATACACACCGTGTTTCCTTTACATCTGCATCGGAATTGCTTGGCGGCACTTTCAACAGGAGACCACAATACACAATACACAATACACACTGCACCACTTTTGTTTGTTTGTTTCAGACCGGAGTTTTACCCTGCGGGGGGGAAAAAAAAAAAGAATACATTTCCACTATTACGATTTGAAAAGTAAACGTGTAAGACGTTAGAATGGATTGAATATGGGTCACCGGAAGAAACGATATGGTGAGATTTGCATCTAAATAGCGGATACGCCTTTTACTGTCGAGTGGAATCAAAACAGAGCCATCACGATTGGCGTGGATTTCGATTTGTCGGCGTGATGCTTTGTCGTCAAAGGAACAGTTGAAAGTAGGTTTACCCTTATACCTTATATCACACCTCCTTGAATGGTAAACTATTCTCAACAAATAATGACTCACATCAATGGTCACATGGTCTAAGACAATACTATCACAATAGACTAGACCACTGAAAACTAGGAGATGGAAGTTCGATTCTGGTCGGGTGTACGGAGAATGGTTTTCCTAAATGGTTTTCCACTCTCCCTCCATGCTAATTCGAGTATACTTACTCTGAAATTAACTTCTCTAACCCCTATCACATTAATATAATTAATGTATAGGTGTCAAACCCGAATGGGTGGTAAGAACACTGATAAAAAAATTATAATAATAATATTAATGATCACGACGCCACCAATGTCGTGTAGGGTTACTGTGAGTGACTACCTGTCTGGAATATACACGTATTTACATCACTAGGATAGGTATGAGGAAGGTAGATTGAGAGAGGAAATGTACCCACATTTGTGTATAAGGGGAGTGGTAAGCCACTTTAATCTTTGGGCCAGGATTAGAGGCCCAGTCTCCCCATAGTTTGAGAACCTGACCAGATGTAATGATGCCTTAGTCTGCGTGGCCACTGTTTCAAGTCATGCTCTAGATTCTAGAGTACCTTACTCTGAACTAAAAGGCAGGGGTTCTGTTTCATATTGCATTCACTGGAATTTTTTTTAAATATGATGGTTTATTATTATTTCTACAAAAAAAACTTTATGGTTCTCTTCTTTATCTTCCTTTCCCTCTTAATTCTGTTCCCTCAATTTAGTTGTTTCAAGTCTCTAATAGCTGGCACAGTAATGATTTCTTTATCTCGTCCTACAGCCTGTCTAGGCTATCCACATTTAATTACACTAATGGGGTAGTAATGAGGTTGGTAGAATTTGGGGGGTACTTACTCTCATTTACGTAGAGGAAAAGTGAGAACCAATTATTTGAGAAACAACTGCGGTAAATGCACTCATTTGGGCTTCAAAACCTTATTTCTCTTTCCCAAAGAGTTATACAATCCTAAAATATTTATCTTGATTTATATTTAAGTGTTATCGTGTAATAGAATTCAAATATAATATAGATTTTTTCATAGATGGGATAAGGAAACATAGCTTGGTATTTATTTTGGAAATTAGGTTAAGATTCAAACCAGAATGGCTCATTTTAATAATTTGTTAATATTTTCCGTAGTGATCGAATTCATCCCATTCTCAATTATTCCCAAGTTGGCCTTGATTTAAAATATATAAATATACAAATTAATGGTGGAATTATGCTAGGAAAGTGGATTTAGTAGCAAGGTATAGCACATTAAGTAACACACATATCTACATATTTGAGGGACCCAGGTTCGATACTTAGCATGGCCGAAAAATTGTACAATCGAATAAATAAATACTTTCTCTTTCACAGTGATAAAATGCTGTCCAGAACACTGAGTGTTGTGTCCATTTTCAGGGCATGGGATACATGTTTTCCCACCCTATACAATATTTTCTGGCCACCCATTTAAATCTCCACCTTAAACTCTCTAGTATTTCTGACTCGTACTGGTAAGCACGTGACTAAATATCAAGATTTAATATCCTGGTTGGCTTCCGACTGGGCTTGAACCCTGACTGGCAGTTCTGAGGTTGGGTAGCTCTAAATGTATTCCAGTTATTTCTCCGTCAAATGCGGCTCACAATAAATTACTAATGTACATTTAATTAGTAAGAAGCTAAACACAAGAATTATTAAGTCTTGGACGTTTCAACAGAATATTAATTAACTTCTAATTAACACAGTTATTGCACTGCCAGGAATGAATAGTTCAATCAAGATCAAACGCACCAGGGAGGAAGGAGGAATACTCATTGTACCTGGTCAGACCCATTGTCAACCTTGACATTCAGGGTCTGAGTCAAGAACATCGTCACTTACTAGATGTATTTCAATATATTATCTTAGCACTTTATACCAGTGAAATTAATTACAATCCTAATTTTCAGTTATCCATGGCCCCTATTACTTCATCAAGTGACACTCTCAGTCATAAATTACAGTGATCATTCAAAAAATGTTTATGTCTTCAAACAAACAATACACATTAACAATAAATAATAATATATTATTTAATAATATAACCATATTAACATCATCTAAATATTTACAAAGAGTTTTGCATGGTTAAGATCACGTATATTGTATTATTATTAAGGTTAGAGGCGCGTCGACACATAAGAGCTAAGTATATTATAGATTGCTAAAAAGTATTTCAAAATCGTTGTTAATTATTATTTTGGTGACATTTTATTTGCTTAGCAAATATAAAATAAATTCTTCACCCGCCTAAATTAAAATTATACTGTAGCCTACATATTCTAGGTCTTGGCACGCACTTGGCTATCCGTATATTTACATTAATGGGATATGAGTTAAAAACTGTACAATTTAAAGAAAAATGTACCTTAATATTCATGAAAGGGGAGTGGGAAAACATTCAGGAATAGACATCCCCAATACATACAGTCAGGATTCGAACTTAGATGTCTTTGTCATTGGGAGGCCAATATATTGAGCAAGGTGATGTCTCAATTAATTTGAATACCGATGTAGGTGCTAGTATTAACAAAATATGGAGTAAAAATGTATACAAACCATGAATAAATTAATCCAGATAAGACATTTCGTAAAAATAATATTCTGACTGGATTAAGACACAATGTTCACATAGAAAAATGTAAAAAATACAGTGTGGGCTTATAAATAAAAAATTGGTATATGAATAAAATACACTACTTTCTAAATAAATGGTACACTTCACGGAAAGGATTTTCTCGCTCTATGTCTAAAAATGGTCATATTTACTCTACTCAAAACTCGTGGAATACGTGAAACTAGAAAGTATACATTGTTGCAGAAACATTTCACCAAAGAGCTTAAATAAAAAATATGTACTGCTATTGAACCATATTGAGACCAAGGAACATCCATATTCTCATAAGAT
Organism: Timema genevievae; assembly: GCA_902155825.1. NCBI lineage: Eukaryota > Metazoa > Arthropoda > Insecta > Phasmatodea > Timematidae > Timema > Timema genevievae. The sequence goes on along the minus strand of CABFWO010001525.1, from coordinate 18,957 downwards.
TATAACCAACAATTTTCCATATCTCTTATAAAATATATATATATATTCTTCAATATCTCAGAAACTATTGGTTTGATAAAATTATAAGTCAAATAAAGGTATTTTAATTTTAATAGTACTGCAACATTGTAGTGATAAGCTATTTCGTGTCTTATTAAGTTGATGAGATATTTTAAAAATTGTAAATTTCTGCTCATGTAAAGTACCCTCAAATTCAATTTCATTGGAAAATTAGTGTTTCCATTTTGTTTGTAATGTTCAACAATGCCTGGATAATAAATTTATTCAAAATTGTAAAAAATTGTATTTTTAGAAAATCAATTTTTTCTCTTTTAATCCTTAGGTAAAATATCCTTTATTTTAGGGTTGCATGGATAATTGTTCTTATAATCCCTGTGAGACACCTCATGAAAACCCTAGATAACTATTCTTAGCCTGAAAGGTAAAAAGGAGACAAAGAGACAAACAGCATTGGCAAAAACAATTTTTGGGTTCAAGCGGTCATGAAACGTCAACTTACATCAAAACCTCGAGCTTGATTTTATTGATGATCACAATAATGTATCTAACCGAGGTGCGTGAAAGAGTAAATGTCTATGAATAATAAATTATATGAATGAAAAATAAATGGTACGGAACTACGTATGGACTTTCTCACTCCATTGTTTAAAAACTGAGATATTTACTTAAAACTCCTAATATATGTGAAACGAACGAAATAATATACACTAACAAACCCGAGAAAAAACTGTGTTATATATTGGTTAGACTTTTTTGACACCCGGCTTTAAATTTTAGTATTTTCTTTTCAAAGAATTAAAGTCCTCACTAATATATTTGGAAAAAAAATCAATATTGGATTCTCCAAAGGTCAATACCTATTATTAAAATTTCTACTTCCATTAAAAATTTCTGACATTTTATTAGAGGTTACACATTTTATGGTTATCGCATTGATACTAAATTCCTTATTTTTAAATTTAAACCAATAAAATAGGTAAATTGTGAATAAAATGATAAAGATAGATCATGCTGCACCGACATAATAACTCCCATAAGCGTTTAAAGTAAAAAGAACATTAACATTTTTAGAGACTTACTTATCTATTTTATGGTATTAGATAATTATTCCGTTAAAACTTAAGTATTATCTCTGTACAACTTAGCCTCACAAAATTGTATTAATATATTTGCCAATATCTCCGAATATATTGGTTTTATAAAGATGTATTTCAAATAAAAGGTTTTTTTAATAGTACTACAGTTTTGCAATGATAAGTTATTTATCTTCTTAAATAGTTGCGGAGACGAGGTCTAAGGAAATTTAGGCTACTGTAACGTACCCTAAAATTCAATTTCATAGACAAATTTAGATAGCCCTTTTATAAATAATCTTAATCAATGCCTGGATCGAATTTCAATCTAAATCGTAAGAGTCGATTTTTTCTCTTTTCTCCCTCTACTAAACTACTTTTAATTTTAGTGTTAAACAGACACACAGACAGACGGCATAGCAAAAGCCACTTTTTAGGGTTTGGGGGGGTTATGAGGCGTCGACATCCATCAAAATCTCGGGCTGGATTTTTTACGGTCGCAATACTTTCCTTTAATGTTCGAAAAGTTTTAAAAATATATATTTTCGTTTAGCTTGAAAGTTATTAGTTTTATAAAAATATGCTTCACATAAAATATTTGTATTATAAATATACATACATTTTTGCAATGATAAGTAATTTCATAAATCTAATTTTTTCGGAGATGTGATAAAATAATGAGAAACTACGCATCAGAACGGAACCCTTAAGGTAATTTTGCCGAAAAAAAATTAGAATATCCATTTTTTTTACAATATTAATCAATGCTTAGAAATGAGATTTAATCAAAATCCTTAAAGCTGATTTTGATGAAAACTGTTTTATCTCTTTTTGCCCATTTGTAAACTACCCTTAATTTTAGGATTCGATATTCAATTCCAAAAAAACCTTGGGACAACCCTATAAAAACCCTAGATTCCATGTTTTAGCCCAATCGGTAAAATAGTTTAGGCTCTAGTCTGAGGAAGAAACAGACGGAAATTAAAAAAATACCGTTTCGGATTCGGGAGCTCATGAAACGTCGAAATTCATCAAAATCTATAATTCAATTTTTTTTGAAGATCACAATACTTTATCTACCTGTAAGCTAGCGAGAAAGTAAAAAGTGTAGGGACTTTTTAAAAACCAAAGTTTTGTCAATGATTTAGTTTTATTGTGACCATTAAGAAACCATTAGCGCTGGAGTAGACACAATAATTCTCATTCTTAGCTTTGTTTTAAAAGTCTAGACTTCACTTGGTTCAATAATTCCTGGTAATCCTCATCGCAAGTAAAGGAGGGGAAAGGGATTTTTATTGTGAAAATATCAACTTTATCCCACAATGTCGGAACGAGAAGTATATGTCAGGCTCATCTTGTCTGATGGCCGGTGATGAACAGGCAACGGTTGAATCCCAATAAGATTGTCCAAAGTAGGTTTTCCCACTCCCTCTACACGCAAACACGCAATTTCTTCTAAATTCAGCCTTCATATTATTTACCCCATTGGAGTAATTTTTTTTTAGCATCACGTCTCAATACTCGTTCGGGCTGTACGCTTATGTACTAATTACACTAGTGGCTATAGGTACTTTGAGGGCTATATTTATAGGAAATGTACCCACATTTTGGTGGAAGGGGAGTTCAAACCATATAGGAAGAACCAACCTTAGTACACCCGACCGAGATTCGAACCTCAATCTCCCCGTTATAAGCAGTCTAGTCCACAGCTAGAGTAGCACCTTAGACCATGCGGCCACCGAATGGGTTATGTTTATCTAATTAAAGTAAATATACCCTCAGGGTGGTAGTATTCACAGTGAAACAAAAAGTAGTTTTTCTATTATATTTTCAGAAAGGGTCAGATACACTCCGTTTATCTCTAGTCTGCCTGTTGATGATCTGATTCTATCTTATATGCTACGCCATAGTGAAACATAAGAAGGTAACATTCTGAAAATTGAAAAATGACACCTGGACACGGGAATCGAACCCGTGTCCAGGTGTCATTTTTCAATTTTCAGAATGATATCTAACTGAACCAACTATCATTAATATAGCTTCGGCTATTTACACTTAATAATAAGAAGGTAAGCTTTCTACCTCTCAGGGTGAATCCAATTAGCTGAACTCAACCTAACCCCGCTCCTCCAAGATATATATACAATGGTAATACATGAAGTGATTTAGTTTGCTATTGCACCCAGCCCTTCAATTTGTTAAGGTATTTTATATTTTGCGTGAGGTAAGAAAAAGCTACGAACATGTAATCCTGAAGTGACTTAGACAGGAAACATCAATCAAAACACTTCAGTCTAAGTGTTACTAAATATTCCAGGCCAGAGGTTCAAATAAAGGTCAATTTAAATTGCGCATTCGTGTACACTGTACAGTGATAACGTTGGGACCAAGTCAAGATTTTAGTTTGTGTAATATTGTATATGTAGTGCAGCTTTAGAGAGAATAATTACAATTATATGACAGCCTCAAATATTTTAAATTAGATTAAAAACAAATCTTAACGTTGGTTTTCAAACTGTGTTCCTTGAAGGCGTATATCACTGGTTCTCAAACTGGGTTCCTTGAAGTTGTGTATCAGTGGTTATAAACCTGGGTTCTTTGAAGGCCTATATCACTGGTTCTCAAACTGGGTTCCTTGAAGTAGTGTATCCCTAGTTCTCAAACTGGGTTCCTTGAAGGAGTGTATCAGTGGTTATCAACCTGGGTTCCTTGAAGGCGTATATCACTGGTTCTCAAACTGGGTTCTTTGAAGGAGTGTATCCGTGGTTCTCAAACTGGGTTCCTTGAAGTAGTGTATCAGTGGTTCTCAAACTGGGTTCCTTAAAGTAGTGTATCACTGGTTCTCAAACCTGGTTCCTTTAAGGAGTGTATCAGTGGTTCTCAAACTGGATTCCTTGAAGGCGTATATCACTGGTTCTCAAACTGGGTTCCTTGAAGGATTATATCTGTGGTTCTCAAATTGGGTTCCTTAAAGTAGTGTATCACTGGTTCTCAAACCTGGTTCCTTAAAGGATTGTATCAGTGGTTCTCAAACTGGATTCCTTGAAGTAGTGTATCACTGGTCCTCAAACTTGGTTCCTTGAAGTAGTGTATTACTGGTCCTCAAACTTGGTTCCTTGAAGTAATGTATCATTGGTTCTCAAAGTGGGTTCCTTAAAGGGGTGTATCAGTGATTATCAACCCAGGTTCTTATTGTTTCTTATTCCAAACATGTTGGTTCTTTTCTCATTGGTTTTTATGTGTGCTCAGTGTTTTTTATGTTTGGGTAGGATTGGGACGGGCATTGGAGTTTATTTTTTATTTATTGGCATGCGATTCACGGCGTCGAGCACGGGAGAATTCAGCACGAACATCTCCCGATGGCAGCATAGCGTAGAATGCGACAAGCTGGCAGCTGTTCGCCGCCCTTTCACTTCCCGGCACACACAGCATGAACCTTTCTCGACGACTTTTTAGCGTAGAGTGTGAGAAATTGTTCCCCTGCATTCAGAGCCCTTTCACTTCCCCTCACTATCCCCTCCATCAAGGCATGTAACGCAACCCCCTATGTGGTAGTGGGTTTTCCCGGTGTCACAACCCTGTGCCAGTTTGGTGGCTCGACAAGACAAGTCGAGATAAGAATAGATCGTGACCTTGAAACAGTGAGCTAGTACAATAGGTCATTGACCCTGTCTATATTTGGCGCCAGTTTACCGGTTCGACAAGTCGAGACTCGTATACGGTTGCACTACGTGTAAGGGACAGACAGGTTTTGCGTGAATAAAACACGATATTATAAAACATCAATGTATTATACATTAAAGGTAATACAGACATGCATTAACGGTTTCACAGATTTACATATTATTTATTATACAATTTTACAGGAATGATGCATATATTCATTCATAGGTTTTTCTACAGTGTCTCTTAGATGTGTTAGTAAAATTGTTTTTAGTTCACAATCAAGCATGTAATAGTCCAAACCGTCGACTTGATGGATAGTAGGTAACACTGATAAGATCGAGGTTTCTGATTTTAGTTTCCACCGTAGGCTGTTCGAGATCGATGACATCCGCTAATTCTGTTAGCGTGTTGCATACATCCACGACGAGTGTGTGGATAAAATCGTTGCAATAGCGTGCAATGGGTGTCAACCACATAGCCCGGTGGTCGACGGCGACGTCGATGAGGTCCAACACCTCACAAAGACGCGCCAAGCTAGGTGATAGATAGGCGACCCGTTTGAGTCCGGCGTCTTGTTTATCGCTGATGACGACCATACGGTCACCGCACATACGTCTCAGAGAGATTTCATGATTAGTCAGACTAATCTTCTGAGGAGGCTGCGTGTTGCTGAAAAACTTTGATATGACCGACTTGTAGCTGCCCAGTTCTTGCCACTCTGTACGGTTAGACACCGCACAATTCCCTCCGCATTTTTATAGCTGGACATAGGGTGTAAAGTTGTTCTTGATGCTCATGCCAACGATGATTCGCTTGGCGTCGACTTCGTCCAGCGGGAACAAAGTGTTGAAAATACTGGTGATGGCGAGTGGCTTCACAGGCTTTGCTTTGCGGGTGCAAACGTCTTGACCTTCCATGATGTTTGATTGCTTGGAAGAATGTCATGATTATGGCCGGCACGCCGGCAGGACGCCACTTTTATAGGCGCACGCTGATTGGACGCAGCCTCTTGAGGGGTGGCAGGACCCTAGCTTCTTGAAAACTGTGTTGTAATATCTCACCACCTTAGCGTCGTTGCCTGTGTGATTGGGGGATGAGAATAGGGTTAGGAAAGTTTTCATCGGAATGTTCTGGGTGTGATAGAGAAGGTACATGAGACAGTAATGGCCGCAAACGTCCGAATCTATGCTTTGAAGTTGTATCATGTTATGAGACATGCGGGAAGTGTTTTTGCCAGATATTACTGTATACGGGGTGGAAAACCATAACTGTCAAAGTATTCTTCCACACCGTTCTTGTCGATAAAGATGGCGATCCGTGAGGATCCGGGTTGATGACGAGAGCGACAGGTCACGCTATTCTTACGGGTAGTTGATCAGCAGGGAAAACACCCGACCGTACTGAACGGAACCACGGGTTAGTTTTCAGCACAGGTCTTATGGTGTGCGTGTCAATCTTCAATCAATCAATCTCGAAGTCTCCAAACGATGGAGGCCGAACAGAAATTTCATACAGAACTATGTGCCATGCAATCTACAATTACGTCCATGATTTAAATGACGGGTGTAATGGGCAGGAAGTTGCTTATATTAACTCCCAAAATCGGTCACGACATTTCTGTCCTTGTCGATGGTAATGATGTTGACAAACTCACCATACACGATACAGTTGATGGTTTCGGTGAGAGCTCTGGTGAAGCCACTTCGATGCTACGAGAGCATTGCCTCATCAAATTCGAATGCAATGTCATGTGGATGGACAGATTAGGTGTGAGATAGAATTCCATGAGATGATATCCCTTAGGAAAGGCTTCCCGTGTGATGTCACTACATTCGTTCATGAAATGGATACCCGTTCCAGAAAACAGTGTGTGGTAGGACATGACATAGTTGCTGTTTGAAAAATCGGGCTGTAACTGTTTCGACAGCACTTTTTTCCCTCCACGTACAGCGAGAAATGGTTCATGCCGTAGGTTTTCCAAACATTTTTTAATTTTCCGACACACTTATGGAATAGCTATAATCATAAAATTTGTCAGGCATATTAGCACACCAAATTTCCATAAGCGTGCCAAATTTGATGATACTAGCTGTCCTATAGGTATGGAGAAACTAAAATAATGTGTGAAAAATACAATACAATACCGGTAACTTTAAGTTTCTACGTTCAAAACAACGCTGTAATTACATTATTTTACATCCACTTGCAATGAAAACTCACTGGGGGCTTGGGGGCGGAGCCCCCAACGAGCAAAGCGAGCTACCCGTACAAAAGCACACCAATGACGTAGAGATAGGTAAGGTAGCATTTTAAAGGAAATGAACTCATATTTGCCTGTATGGAAATGGATTAAACATTTATGAAAATCCACCCTGAGTACATTTGGTCACTAGACAACTACCAACCTCTCCACCATGTGTAAACAAGACTAGCTTATATGCTTAAGGTGGGAGTGTAGGGTACACAAGCCAAGGGCAGTGTATTTGCAATTCTTATAGCAAAACAATTTCTTGCCCAAAATAAATAAAATATTGCTCCAGTACAAAAATAAGAGTTTAACATTCTTCACCTGGTGATATCAACCATTGTTGAATATCTGTCATTAGCATAGCGGTATTATATGAAAAATATTACATTATTATTATTAGCACCGCGTCTTACTACCCGTTCGGTTTATACTCAAATATTTTAAATGAAGAGAAAAAGCTATCATTACATTCCAGGTTATCCTTGACAGATATTCAACAACTGTTTAGGTCTCTATAAGTTGTTTTAGCTGAAGATTACTTTCTTTTAAAACATAGATTTTTAAATTGATCGCAAATTCACTAACTATACAAAATAATACTTTTAAATTTTCTATGTAAATATAGATAGCATGAAAATATTATGACTTTTTAAATTATACATTTTAAGACAAATTATATAATTCTACGGGTAAATAAATTAGGGAACTTCTTCATAAACAATTATGTTTGTGTAAAACCCATTGTTCTCTACATTAGGTATTAAGTATTTTTACGGATCTAATGGGCTGGCTAGGCTGAGTGCATTATGTGCAAAAACAGGCTTGGGCAATGAATCCAAAATTCTGTAAAAGTTTGACCTTGACTCTAATTAATGGTAATGGCAAAAGCAACTGCCAACGGAAACTTCATGTAATTTGAATATAAATTTTTTCTGAAGGAGATAGTTTCACTCCAGGACCTTAGCAGCCAATTGTGTTACTGTGAATATATTTAAGTCTAATCTTGTACCACTTACCAGACTCTTAACTGTGTTTAAGTTGACCATAAGACACACAAATAAGTTTTATTTAACTTCAGTTTGTGCGTGAGTAGTTCATTTAATTCCAGACTGTTTAAAAACTAAATAGGAAACGGTGGTTGCTCACTGATATTGTCGCTAACAACACTATTGTAATAATTCCAAATATCGCCAGGAAATTTATGTGAAATAAAGAACAAAGTAAGTTCCCCTAATTGCGTAGGACTGTGACAGGGCCATGACTTATATGTTTCTTTGGCTTTATATTAGCCACTTAAATCAGTTGCCAAGTGGTCTAGAGTGTCATCTCGTAGTTAATGCGAAAAATAATAGAAAATACTTCTAAACTGCAGAAATTAAAGGGTTTCTAAAGTGAGTAAGACAAGTTTAATATCTTTTTCTCTAATGATTTAAAAGTTACTCACACCGGTGGTAATTATGGTTTTAGCCTACGTAGGCACACTACTTCAGACTCACAAATGCACACTCTATGTTATATATACTATACACTTTTATTTATTTGATATCTTTAAATTTATTTTGCATTGATACTCATAGGAATGTATTATTGGATTTATTTCAATTTTGAATTAATAATTTTAATTTTTCTTAGGTCACATTATAGCTCTAGCATTAGTGGACAGGCGGACTAAACATCTAGCTGGTGTAATTTGGTATGCCAGTTATACTTATGTTTGGCTTCGAGTCCTGCCTAGATGTACTGAGTGTGTTTTCCCATTATTATATCCCACCATCCCGCCACGCCAATATAATTTATATCTGCCTCTTCCTTACTTTATAAAGTAATTAATTTCGGATATTCCTGATTGATCGAAAATAGCCAAAAATGGCACTTTTAATTATTAGCTCGTAAAGTAATTGTTCCAACAAAAACATTTATTTTAATTAGTAAATTGAATATTTATCTTTAAATCTCTAAGTATTGTTACAGGTGCACGCAAAATAAGGTTCTTTTAATGTTCAAAGCAATTATACACTCCGCATAACGTAATTAGAGGCACGAAGAAAGTAGTTGGTCGTTAAACCCACTTCCTTCTAACACGCTGCACCGGTCGTTGCATGCTCTAGGGCATAAAACTCGCAATAAAGTGGATTACCGGTGAGTGATAGGTCAAGGTTTGAATCTCTGCTGGGTCAATAGGAGTGGTTTTCCACACAAGACTCATGACTTGTGATTGTCCAATCACCTCTCAGGTTACCTTTCACATCCCTACTGTATGGATTAAAAAGTTAATTAATAGCCCTTGTGTTAAAACATGTAAAGCGTCATCAAGATATAAATAAAATAGGATGGATTTACCTGTGTGTGTGTGTGTGTGTGTGTGTGTATGTATTTGTGTGTGTATGTAGGTGGTAGAGTTCCTAAGCTAAGAAACCTAGAAAGATTAAACTTGTTATAGACTACAAATTTACTTGAGGGTTTGCATCCTGGAGATATATATATATATATATATATATATATATATAGTTACATCTGTTTCAAGAATAACGAATCAAGCCACGATTAAAACGCTACATTTTATATAAAATTATACGGTTTTTATAAAGTATTAATTCTTTTACCTACCTTGATAACCAATGAAAACTATCAACTTCAAATCCAAAGAAAAATTAAAGAATTTATAATACTTAAATCTTAAATGCGATGTTTTCTCTTATCCAAAGATGATTTTGATAATAAATGATGAAGTTATCTTGTTATACGACTAATACTTTTAAATCAATAAATCATAGACAACGAATGTATTTAATGTATGTTGATGTGTACGTCTTTCTCTCTATACTCTTTCCAATATTAAAAATAATAATAATGTTGACGGTAAATAAATGCAGAATATAATTTTATTCAGCGTTCACAACTTGGATGACAAAAAATATAAGGATTCTCGTGATTCTTTTACCCTTTTTTTTAACGAACCGACAGTAAAAGATAAATAATATTTTCCTTGTATTTTTGATCCGTGACTTGGTAACCCTACATATTATTTCTACTCAACCTAACTTAACCTGGACATCACGCCACTTTGTCCTTTCCCCAATTTCCCCTCCTGACGTTTCCAAATAAAAGACGTTTTTGTTTCTTACAGCCATGTTAATTTAATATAATCAAATATAGTCAATCCCATCGCATAATTTTATGATAATGGGTGGGTTGTAGGGAAGTTTTTTTTAAAGTTTTGAATGAAGCGTATTAGATATATGAGTTAGCTCATTTAATGAGTCAAATTACATTGATGTTTGATGTTTAGTAACAGACCTGCATTCACGTCTTGAGTCTAAACTTATAATAAATCTTCTTACCAATGGGCGTAAATGAGAGAAAAATTTAATAGATCTACTTTTACATATTCATACGTAAAGTCATATTATCTACAACTATAAACTTTAAATTTTAACAAATCATGTCATGTTAATTTGTCCATAAAAGTAAACTAGAGAGATATGTATTTGGTAGGTAGCATATGAGAGTAGATGTGAGGGGCTGGAAAAGACTAGTTTATTGATGCGGTTTCCTTCCTTCTTTCCAATTGGATTTGAATGTATCTGATTTACATGTTTAGTTTTCATCTTGATTAATTATAATGTTTATTCAAACATTTTCTGGAATGTAGCTTTACGTATTACTGAATTAGTTTCCATGACCTGAAATTGATAATAGATAAGAAGCTAAAATATACCATGAATTTACTGTTAGCACAAAGGTTGACCTGGTTGAAGTCAAGGATATTGAAAAGTTGAGCTCAAGACTTAATAACCACGAGAAAGAAAGTAATTGTTGAAGTTTTCATGACATGTGAAGATTAAATATGATTTTGAGCCTAGCAATAATGTGGTTCCAGATGATAGTAGCTCAACACATAGATCTAGTATTTCAGATGACATTCTAGGGCATGCTATTTTTTATGACGTGATATGGAATAAATTTGTATTTTGAAGTGAGTATTAAGGGCATTCTATCACTGGAAAGCACCAAATCGCACGGGCCAGTCGTTACAGGTGATAAAACATGAACTTCATGAAGGTGCATTGATGATGATACCGCATTATCCGGATCAGATCCTCCGTTCACGGATTATGAATGACATGTCCCGGTAATCCGGGACTCTATGTGGAGCTTTTGATGAATGGAATGGAACAGAACTGTGGAGTCAAACGGATATATAACAAAGTTGTCATCTCATCCAGTCAATCAGTCATGTACCGTCCATGTGTGTTTGTATACACTTGTATGATGATATGAGGGGCTTTTAGCAAGTAGTTTAAAATTTCTAAACCCATTTCAGTGACCAAATGTTTGAAGGCGTCATTCACGCTACCTGCTGATGACGGGGAGTTCCGGGTTCCAATCCAAGTTGGGTCTACTGAAGGTGTTTTTTCCCCAAATGGCTTTCCCCTCTCTTTCCAAGAAAAAGTGCGTAGATTTCCTCTTAAATGCTTCCTTCCTCAGCCCTAACCCAATTATGTTATTATCATATATGCATACAACCTGAACAGATAGCACAATGCAGTGATTAAAAATTAATTTCCAAAAATAAATCACTTAGAGATCATGATCAATTTTGTTAAACATTTGTTAAAAAATTAATTTATTTGCCGTTTGGTCAAAAGGGTCTAATTGTAAATTGAAAATTTCATAAATGTCAATATTTTCACCTTCATTAAACTAAAAACTACTTTACTTTAGTACCATTATTGTTTCTTAAGAAACTTGAGATTTAATTTCTATTTTTTTTTAACGAAATATGAAACTTTTATTTGCAGCGAGTCTGTTAGTGTTTGACCATAGATCTAATCTTATTCTTTAATTTAACAGATGTTAACTAGACACGGGAATTGAACCCAGGACCTTTAGCTTAATTTGCCAATGTTCTACCCACTGAGCTATCCTGGAGTGGGCACGGGACGACTCCTGAATAGCTGAGTGGTGAGAACAATGATGTACTAGGTCAAAGGTCCCAAGTTGAATTCCCGTGTCCAAGTTTAATTTTTCAATTTAAATTCGTTTGAAATTATTTGCCTTTCTAAAACCAAAACTATATATATATATATATATATATATATATATA